>JAODUO010001246.1:25000-129788 GCA_025642075.2 Ridgeia piscesae
TGTGGAGACACAATGAGTTGTCTACTTGTGTGACGTGTTTGGAGACACAATGAGTTGTCTACTTGTGTGACGTGTTGTGGAGACACAATGAGTTGTCTACTTGTGTGACTGTTGTGGAGACACAATGAGTTGTCTACTTGTGTGACGTGTTGTGGAGACACAGTGAGTTGTCTACTTGTGTGACGTGTTGTGGAGACACAATGAGTTGTCTACTTGTGTGACATGTTGTGGAGACACAATGAGTTGTCTACTTGTGTGACGTGTTGTGGAGACCCAATGAGTTGTCTACTTGTGTGATGTGTTGTGGAGACACAATGAGTTGTCTACTTGTGTGACGTGTTGTGGAGACACAATGAGTTGTCTACTTGTGTGACGTGTTGTGGAGACACAATGAGTTGTCTACTTGTGTGACGTGTTGTGGAGACACAATGAGTTGCCTACTTGTGTGAGTGTTGTGGAGACACAATGAGTTGTCTACTTGTGTGACGTGTTGTGGAGACACAATGAGTTGCCTACTTGTGTGACGTGTTGTGGAGACACAATGAGTTGTCCTACTTGTGTACATGTTGTGGAGACACAATGAGTTGCCTACTTGTGTAACGTGTTGTGGAGACACAATGAGTTGCCTACTTGTGTGACGTGTTGTGGAGACACAATGAGTTGCCTACTTGTGTGACGTGTTGTGGAGACACAATGAGTTGCCTACTTGTGTGACGTGTTGTGGAGACACAATGAGTTGCCTACTTGTGTGACGTGTTGTGGAGACACAATGAGTTGTCTACTTGTGTGATGTGTTGTGGAGACACAATGAGTTGTCTACTTGTGTGATGTGTTGTGGAGACACAATGAGTTGTCTACTTGTGTGAGTGTTGTGGAGACACAATGAGTTGTCTACTTGTGTGATGTGTTGTGGAGACACAATGAGTTGTCTACTTGTGTGACGTGTTGTGGAGACACAATGAGTTGTCTACTTGTGTGATGTGTTGTGGAGACACAATGAGTTGTCTACTTGTGTGACGTGTTGTGGAGACACAATGAGTTGTCTACTTGTGTGATCGTGTTGTGGAGACACAATGAGTTGTCTACTTGTGTGATGTGTTGTGGAGACACAATGAGTTGTCTACTTGTGTGACGTGTTGTGGAGACACAATGAGTTGTCTACTTGTGTGATGTGTTGTGGAGACACAATGAGTTGCCTACTTGTGTGATGTGTTGTGGAGACACAATGAGTTGTCTACTTGTGTGACGTGTTGTGGAGACACAATGAGTTGTCTACTTGTGTGACGTGTTGTGGAGACACAATGAGTTGTCTACTTGTGTGATGTGTTGTGGAGACACAATGAGTTGTCTACTTGTGTGATGTGTTGTGGAGACACAATGAGTTGCCTACTTGTGTGACGTGTTGTGGAGACACAATGAGTTGTCTACTTGTGTGATGTGTTGTGGAGACACAATGAGTTGTCTACTTGTGTGATGTGTTGTGGAGACACAATGAGTTGTCTACTTGTGTGACGTGTTGTGGAGACACAATGAGTCGCTTACTTGTGTGACGTGTTGTGGAGACACAATGAGTTGTCTACTTGTGTGATGTGTTGTGGAGACACAATGAGTTGTCTACTTGTGTGATGTGTTGTGGAGACACAATGAGTTGTCTACTTGTGTGACGTGTTGTGGAGACACAATGAGTTGTCTACTTGTGTGACGTGTTGTGGAGACACAATGAGTTGTCTACTTGTGTGACGTGTTGTGGAGACACAATGAGTTGTCTACTTGTGTGACGTGTTGTGGAGACACAATGAGTTGTCTACTTGTGTGACATGTTATGGAGACACAATGAGTTGTCTACTTGTGTGACGTGTTGTGGAGACCCAATGAGTTGTCTACTTGTGTGATGTGTTGTGGAGACACAATGAGTTGTCTACTTGTGTGACGTGTTGTGGAGACACAATGAGTTGTCTACTTGTGTGACGTGTTGTGGAGACACAATGAGTTGTCTACTTGTGTGACGTGTTGTGGAGACACAATGAGTTGTCTACTTGTGTGATGTGTTGTGGAGACACAATGAGTTGTCTACTTGTGTGATGTGTTGTGGAGACACAATGAGTTGTCTACTTGTGTGACGTGTTGTGGAGACACAATGAGTTGTCTACTTGTGTGACGTGTTGTGGAGACACAATGAGTTGTCTACTTGTGTGACGTGTTGTGGAGACACAATGAGTTGTCTACTTGTGTGATGTGTTGTGGAGACACAATGAGTTGTCTACTTGTGTGACGTGTTGTGGAGACACAATGAGTTGTCTACTTGTGTGATGTGTTGTGGAGACACAATGAGTTGTCTACTTGTGTGACGTGTTGTGGAGACACAATGAGTTGTCTACTTGTGTGACGTGTTGTGGAGACACAATGAGTTGTCTACTTGTGTGACGTGTTGTGGAGACACAATGAGTTGTCTACTTGTGTGACGTGTTGTGGAGACACAATGAGTTGTCTACTTGTGTGACGTGTTGTGGAGACACAATGAGTTGTCTACTTGTGTGAGTGTTGTGGAGACACAATGAGTTGTCTACTTGTGTGACGTGTTGTGGAGACACAATGAGTTGTCTACTTGTGTGACGTGTTGTGGAGACACAATGAGTTGTCTACTTGTGTGACGTGTTGTGGAGACACAATGAGTTGTCTACTTGTGTGACGTGTTGTGGAGACACAATGAGTTGTCTACTTGTGTGACGTGTTGTGGAGACACAATGAGTTGTCTACTTGTGTGACGTGTTGTGGAGACACAATGAGTTGTCTACTTGTGTGACGTGTTGTGGAGACACAATGAGTTGCCTACTTGTGTGACGTGTTGTGGAGACACAATGAGTTGTCTACTTGTGTGACGTGTTGTGGAGACACAATGAGTTGCCTACTTGTGTAACGTGTTGTGGAGACACAATGAGTTGCCTACTTGTGTAATGTGTTGTGGAGACACAATGAGTTGCCTACTTGTGTAACGTGTTGTGGAGACACAATGAGTTGCCTACTTGTGTGACGTGTTGTGGAGACACAATGAGTTGCCTACTTGTGTGACGTGTTGTGGAGACACAATGAGTTGTCTACTTGTGTGACGTGTTGTGGAGACACAATGAGTTGCCTACTTGTGTGATGTGTTGTGGAGACACAATGAGTTGTCTACTTGTGTGATGTGTTGTGGAGACACAATGAGTTGTCTACTTGTGTGACGTGTTGTGGAGACACAATGAGTTGTCTACTTGTGTGACGTGTTGTGGAGACACAATGAGTTGTCTACTTGTGTGACGTGTTGTGGAGACACAATGAGTTGTCTACTTGTGTGATGTGTTGTGGAGACACAATGAGTTGTCTACTTGTGTGATGTGTTGTGGAGACACAATGAGTTGTCTACTTGTGTGACGTGTTGTGGAGACACAATGAGTTGTCTACTTGTGTGACGTGTTGTGGAGACACAATGAGTTGTCTACTTGTGTGATGTGTTGTGGAGACACAATGAGTTGTCTACTTGTGTGATGTGTTGTGGAGACACAATGAGTTGTCTACTTGTGTGATGTGTTGTGGAGACACAATGAGTTGCCTACTTGTGTGATGTGTTGTGGAGACACAATGAGTTGCCTACTTGTGTGACGTGTTGTGGAGACACAATGAGTTGTCTACTTGTGTGACGTGTTGTGGAGACACAATGAGTTGTCTACTTGTGTGATGTGTTGTGGAGACACAATGAGTTGTCTACTTGTGTGATGTGTTGTGGAGACACAATGAGTTGCCTACTTGTGTGGTTGTGGAGACACAATGAGTTTCTACTTGTGTGCGTGTTGTGGAGACACAATGAGTTTCTACTTGTGTGTGTTGTGGAGACACAATGAGTTTCTACTTGTGTGTGTTGTGGAGACACAATGATTCTTGTGTGACGTGTTGTGGAGACACAATGAGTTGTCTACTTGTGTGATGTTGTGGAGACACAATGAGTTGTCTACTTGTGTGACGTGTTGTGGAGACACAATGAGTTGCTACTTGTGTGAGTGTTGTGGAGACACAATGAGTTGTCTACTTGTGTGATGTTGTGGAGACACAATGAGTTGCTACTTGTGTGTGTTGTGGAGACACAATGAGTTGTCTACTTGTGTGAGTGTTGTGGAGACACAATGAGTTGCTACTTGTGTAGTGTTGTGGAGACACAATGAGTTGCTACTTGTGTAGTGTTGTGGAGACACAATGAGTTGCTACTTGTGTAGTGTTGTGGAGACACAATGAGTTGCTACTTGTGTGACTGTTGTGGAGACACAATGAGTTGCTACTTGTGTGAGTGTTGTGGAGACACAATGAGTTGCTACTTGTGTATGTGTTGTGGAGACACAATGAGTTGCTACTTGTGTAGTGTTGTGGAGACACAATGAGTTGCTACTTGTGTGAGTGTTGTGGAGACACAATGAGTTGCTACTTGTGTGAGTGTTGTGGAGACACAATGAGTTGCTACTTGTGTGAGTGTTGTGGAGACACAATGAGTTGCCTACTTGTGTGAGTGTTGTGGAGACACAATGAGTTGCCTACTTGTGTGAGTGTTGTGGAGACACAATGAGTTGCTACTTGTGTAGTGTTGTGGAGACACAATGAGTTGCCTACTTGTGTAGTGTTGTGGAGACACAATGAGTTGCTACTTGTGTGACGTGTTGTGGAGACACAATGAGTTGCTACTTGTGTGAGTGTTGTGGAGACACAATGAGTTGCCTACTTGTGTGAGTGTTGTGGAGACACAATGAGTTGCTACTTGTGTAGTGTTGTGGAGACACAATGAGTTGCTACTTGTGTATGTTGTGGAGACACAATGAGTTGCCTACTTGTGTAGTGTTGTGGAGACACAATGAGTTGCTACTTGTGTAGTGTTGTGGAGACACAATGAGTTGCTACTTGTGTAGTGTTGTGGAGACACAATGAGTTGCTACTTGTGTATGTTGTGGAGACACAATGAGTTGCTACTTGTGTAGTGTTGTGGAGACACAATGAGTTGCTACTTGTGTATGTTGTGGAATGAGTTGCTTTTCTTGTGGAGACACAGTTGTCTACTTGTGTGACGTGTTGTGGAGACACAATGAGTTGTCTACTTGTGTGACGTGTTGTGGAGACACAATGAGTTGTCTACTTGTGTGACATGTTGTGGAGACACAATGAGTTGTCTACTTGTGTGACGTGTTGTGGAGACACAATGAGTTGTCTACTTGTGTGACGTGTTGTGGAGACACAATGAGTTGTCTACTTGTGTGACGTGTTGTGGAGACACAATGAGTTGTCTACTTGTGTGACGTGTTGTGGAGACACAGTGAGTTGTCTACTTGTGTGACGTGTTGTGGAGACACAATGAGTTGTCTACTTGTGTGATGTGTTGTGGAGACACAATGAGTTGTCTACTTGTGTGACGTGTTGTGGAGACACAATGAGTTGCCTACTTGTGTGACGTGTTGTGGAGACACAATGAGTTGTCTACTTGTGTGACGTGTTGTGGAGACACAATGAGTTGTCTACTTGTGTGACGTGTTGTGGAGACACAATGAGTTGTCTACTTGTGTGACGTGTTGTGGAGACACAATGAGTTGTCTACTTGTGTGACGTGTTGTGGAGACACAATGAGTTGCCTACTTGTGTGACGTGTTGTGGAGACACAATGAGTTGCCTACTTGTGTGACGTGTTGTGGAGACACAATGAGTTGCCTACTTGTGTGACGTGTTGTGGAGACACAATGAGTTGTCTACTTGTGTGACGTGTTGTGGAGACACAATGAGTTGCCTACTTGTGTGACATGTTGTGGAGACACAATGAGTTGCCTACTTGTGTAACGTGTTGTGGAGACACAATGAGTTGTCTACTTGTGTGACGTGTTGTGGAGACACAATGAGTTGTCTACTTGTGTGACGTGTTGTGGAGACACAATGAGTTGCCTACTTGTGTGATGTGTTGTGGAGACACAATGAGTTGCCTACTTGTGTAATGTGTTGTGGAGACACAATGAGTTGCCTACTTGTGTAATGTGTTGTGGAGACACAATGAGTTGCCTACTTGTGTAATGTGTTGTGGAGACACAATGAGTTGCCTACTTGTGTAATGTGTTGTGGAGACACAATGAGTTGCCTACTTGTGTGATGTGTTGTGGAGACACAATGAGTTGTCTACTTGTGTGACGTGTTGTGGAGACACAATGAGTTGCCTACTTGTGTGACGTGTCATGTTGTCGTGTGCTGCAGGGAATCTTCACTTGAACGTGACGACGCCGCAGTATAGCGCTGAGGTGGCCCAGCTCATTGAGCCGTTCCTCTACGAGTACACGTCCAAGTGCAGGGGAAGCATCAGCGCTGAGCACGGCATGGGGCTCATGAAGAATAGATACCTCCACTACAGCAAGTCCGACGCTGCCATACGCCTGATGCGGTCCGTGAAGACTCTCATGGACCCCCATGGCATCCTCAACCCCTACAAGACCCTGCCTCCTGACACTTGACTTCTCCACCCTGCACTCCAGCTGGCCACTTCGAGATTTTTAACCATGAAATGAACATAAGAGCATAATCCTTGTGGCTTTGATATGAGTCAGTGGAGCAAACAGATATAATTTACAAACAGATGCTGTCTCAGTGCCCATCTTTGATAGGAGACTGTGGGGCAAATAGATCACTCTCAGTCTTTCTAGGGGTTAGTCGGGCAAACATATACACCCTTAGCCACTGGGTCTATGCTAGGATTCGGTGGTACAAAAAGACACCCAATTCCTTTAAGTAATTAAAAGTAATTCATCAGAATGGGTACACATTGGTGCTTATACTTGTTGATTGGCTCACCTTAATGAATGTAACAATTTCAAAATGTTTTCACACAAATAGTGATGCTTAACATACATTGAAAACTTGCAAAAGCTATGAGTGTAGATTTTAATATTTTTATTATTCGATAGTATGCAGGTAGGTGTATGCGAGATTTTGTTTTGTAAATTTGTGATATACCATGATTTAGTATAGGCATGTATTGTCCATAAATTGTTGCTGTTGCTATAAAGGTATACATGAAGTTTGTTATGTACAAATCTTTACTATAGTCTTAGTACTTGCAATTTCAGTGTGTTCTATTTTTAATGATTGAAGACTTAAACAGTGGTTATGTTTTCATGACAATATTCACCAAATTGGAAGAACACTATTAAAATAATATTTCTTATTCCACAACTAATATATTTCGAATCGTATTGATGTATCAACTACCATCTGTGGCTTCTATTAGAAATCTACTTTGTTTTGAAGTTTCAGAAATCTGTCACATTTGTAACCCCAAACAGTTATGCCATATTTTAAGTGTGGTAACACCACTGTATTATACAGTATTATCTTTATATTAAGAATTCACGACCTTAGTTGTCCATTTAATTAAATAAGACACCTAACGTCAAACTTAAATATTTGTAATTTGGCATGAGGGTAGCGATCATATGCTGTGTCAGAAAGTTTGGTGCCTGAGGTAGGATGAATACATCAAACTTAAATATTTGTAATTTGGCATGAGGGTAGAGATCATATGCTGTGTCAGAAAGTTTGGTGCCTGAGGTAGGATGAATACATCAATCTTAAATATTTGTAATTTGGCATGAGGGTAGAGATCATATGCTGTGTCAGAAAGTTAGGTGCCTGAGGTAGGATGAATACATCAAACTTAAATATTTGTAATTTGGCATGAGGGTAGAGATCATATGCTGTGTCAGAAAGTTTGGTGCCTGAGGTAGGATGAATACATCAAACTTAAATATTTGTAATTTGGCATGAGGGTAGAGATCATATGCTGTGTCAGAAAGTTTGGTGCCTGAGGTAGGATGAATACATCAATCTTAAATATTTGTAATTTGGCATGAGGGTAGAGATCATATGCTGTGTCAGAAAGTTTGGTGCCTGAGGTAGGATGAATACATCAAACTTAAATATTTGTAATTTGGCATGAGGGTAGAGATCATATGCTGTGTCAGAAAGTTTGGTGCCTGAGGTAGGATGAATACATCAATCTTAAATATTTGTAATTTGGCATGAGGGTAGAGATCATATGCTGTGTCAGAAAGTTTGGTGCCTGAGGTAGGATGAATACATCAAACTTAAATATTTGTAATTTGGCATGAGGGTAGAGATCATATGCTGTGTCAGAAAGTTTGGTGCCTGAGGTAGGATGAATACATCAATCTTAAATATTTGTAATTTGGCATGAGGGTAGAGATCATATGCTGTGTCAGAAAGTTTGGTGCCTGAGGTAGGATGAATACATCAAACTTAAATATTTGTAATTTGGCATGAGGGTAGAGATCATATGCTGTGTCAGAAAGTTTGGTGCCTGAGGTAGGATGAATACATCAATCTTAAATATTTGTAATTTGGCATGAGGGTAGAGATCATATGCTGTGTCAGAAAGTTTGGTGCCTGAGGTAGGATGAATACATCAATCTTAAATATTTGTAATTTGGCATGAGGGTAGAGATCATATGCTGTGTCAGAAAGTTTGGTGCCTGAGGTAGGATGAATACATCAATCTTAAATATTTGTAATTTGGCATGAGGGTAGAGATCATATGCTGTGTCAGAAAGTTTGGTGCCTGAGGTAGGATGAATACATCAAACTTAAATATTTGTAATTTGGCATGAGGGTAGCGATCATATGCTGTGTCAGAAAGTTTGGTGCCTGAGGTAGGATGAATACATCAATCTTAAATATTTGTAATTTGGCATGAGGGTAGAGATCATATGCTGTGTCAGAAAGTTTGGTGCCTGAGGTAGGATGAATACATCAATCTTAAATATTTGTAATTTGGCATGAGGGTAGAGATCATATGCTGTGTCAGAAAGTTTGGTGCCTGAGGTAGGATGAATACATCAAACTTAAATATTTGTAATTTGGCATGAGGGTAGCGATCATATGCTGTGTCAGAAAGTTTGGTGCCTGAGGTAGGATGAATACATCAATCTTAAATATTTGTAATTTGGCATGAGGGTAGAGATCATATGCTGTGTCAGAAAGTTTGGTGCCTGAGGTAGGATGAATACATCAATCTTAAATATTTGTAATTTGGCATGAGGGTAGCGATCATATGCTGTGTCAGAAAGTTTGGTGCCTGAGGTAGGATGAATACATCAAACTTAAATATTTGTAATTTGGCATGAGGGTAGCGATCATATGCTGTGTCAGAAAGTTTGGTGCCTGAGGTAGGATGAATACATCAAACTTAAATATTTGTAATTTGGCATGAGGGTAGAGATCATATGCTGTGTCAGAAAGTTTGGTGCCTGAGGTAGGATGAATACATCAAACTTAAATATTTGTAATTTGGCATGAGGGTAGAGATCATATGCTGTGTCAGAAAGTTTGGTGCCTGAGGTAGGATGAATACATCAATCTTAAATATTTGTAATTTGGCATGAGGGTAGCGATCATATGCTGTGTCAGAAAGTTAGGTGCCTGAGGTAGGATGAATACATCAATCTTAAATATTTGTAATTTGGCATGAGGGTAGAGATCATATGCTGTGTCAGAAAGTTAGGTGCCTGAGGTAGGATGAATACATCAATCTTAAATATTTGTAATTTGGCATGAGGGTAGAGATCATATGCTGTGTCAGAAAGTTTGGTGCCTGAGGTAGGATGAATACATCAATCTTAAATATTTGTAATTTGGCATGAGGGTAGAGATCATATGCTGTGTCAGAAAGTTAGGTGCCTGAGGTAGGATGAATACATCAAACTTAAATATTTGTAATTTGGCATGAGGGTAGAGATCATATGCTGTGTCAGAAAGTTTGGTGCCTGAGGTAGGATGAATACATCAATCTTAAATATTTGTAATTTGGCATGAGGGTAGAGATCATATGCTGTGTCAGAAAGTTAGGTGCCTGAGGTAGGATGAATACATCAATCTTAAATATTTGTAATTTGGCATGAGGGTAGAGATCATATGCTGTGTCAGAAAGTTTGGTGCCTGAGGTAGGATGAATACATCAATCTTAAATATTTGTAATTTGGCATGAGGGTAGCGATCATATGCTGTGTCAGAAAGTTTGGTGCCTGAGGTAGGATGAATACATCAAACTTAAATATTTGTAATTTGGCATGAGGGTAGCGATCATATGCTGTGTCAGAAAGTTTGGTGCCTGAGGTAGGATGAATACATCAAACTTAAATATTTGTAATTTGGCATGAGGGTAGCGATCATATGCTGTGTCAGAAAGTTTGGTGCCTGAGGTAGGATGAATACATCAATCTTAAATATTTGTAATTTGGCATGAGGGTAGAGATCATATGCTGTGTCAGAAAGTTTGGTGCCTGAGGTAGGATGAATACATCAATCTTAAATATTTGTAATTTGGCATGAGGGTAGAGATCATATGCTGTGTCAGAAAGTTTGGTGCCTGAGGTAGGATGAATACATCAATCTTAAATATTTGTAATTTGGCATGAGGGTAGAGATCATATGCTGTGTCAGAAAGTTTGGTGCCTGAGGTAGGATGAATACATCAAACTTAAATATTTGTAATTTGGCATGAGGGTAGAGATCATATGCTGTGTCAGAAAGTTTGGTGCCTGAGGTAGGATGAATACATCAAACTTAAATATTTGTAATTTGGCATGAGGGTAGAGATCATATGCTGTGTCAGAAAGTTTGGTGCCTGAGGTAGGATGAATACATCAAACTTAAATATTTGTAATTTGGCATGAGGGTAGCGATCATATGCTGTGTCAGAAAGTTTGGTGCCTGAGGTAGGATGAATACATCAAACTTAAATATTTGTAATTTGGCATGAGGGTAGAGATCATATGCTGTGTCAGAAAGTTTGGTGCCTGAGGTAGGATGAATACATCAAACTTAAATATTTGTAATTTGGCATGAGGGTAGAGATCATATGCTGTGTCAGAAAGTTTGGTGCCTGAGGTAGGATGAATACATCAAACTTAAATATTTGTAATTTGGCATGAGGGTAGCGATCATATGCTGTGTCAGAAAGTTTGGTGCCTGAGGTAGGATGAATACATCAATCTTAAATATTTGTAATTTGGCATGAGGGTAGCGATCATATGCTGTGTCAGAAAGTTTGGTGCCTGAGGTAGGATGAATACATCAAACTTAAATATTTGTAATTTGGCATGAGGGTAGAGATCATATGCTGTGTCAGAAAGTTTGGTGCCTGAGGTAGGATGAATACATCAAACTTAAATATTTGTAATTTGGCATGAGGGTAGCGATCATATGCTGTGTCAGAAAGTTTGGTGCCTGAGGTAGGATGAATACATCAAACTTAAATATTTGTAATTTGGCATGAGGGTAGAGATCATATGCTGTGTCAGAAAGTTTGGTGCCTGAGGTAGGATGAATACATCAAACTTAAATATTTGTAATTTGGCATGAGGGTAGAGATCATATGCTGTGTCAGAAAGTTTGGTGCCTGAGGTAGGATGAATACATCAAACTTAAATATTTGTAATTTGGCATGAGGGTAGAGATCATATGCTGTGTCAGAAAGTTAGGTGCCTGAGGTAGGATGAATACATCAATCTTAAATATTTGTAATTTGGCATGAGGGTAGAGATCATATGCTGTGTCAGAAAGTTAGGTGCCTGAGGTAGGATGAATACATCAAACTTAAATATTTGTAATTTGGCATGAGGGTAGCGATCATATGCTGTGTCAGAAAGTTTGGTGCCTGAGGTAGGATGAATACATCAAACTTAAATATTTGTAATTTGGCATGAGGGTAGAGATCATATGCTGTGTCAGAAAGTTTGGTGCCTGAGGTAGGATGAATACATCAAACTTAAATATTTGTAATTTGGCATGAGGGTAGAGATCATATGCTGTGTCAGAAAGTTAGGTGCCTGAGGTAGGATGAATACATCAATCTTAAATATTTGTAATTTGGCATGAGGGTAGAGATCATATGCTGTGTCAGAAAGTTTGGTGCCTGAGGTAGGATGAATACATCAAACTTAAATATTTGTAATTTGGCATGAGGGTAGCGATCATATGCTGTGTCAGAAAGTTTGGTGCCTGAGGTAGGATGAATACATCAATCTTAAATATTTGTAATTTGGCATGAGGGTAGAGATCATATGCTGTGTCAGAAAGTTTGGTGCCTGAGGTAGGATGAATACATCAATCTTAAATATTTGTAATTTGGCATGAGGGTAGAGATCATATGCTGTGTCAGAAAGTTTGGTGCCTGAGGTAGGATGAATACATCAATCTTAAATATTTGTAATTTGGCATGAGGGTAGAGATCATATGCTGTGTCAGAAAGTTTGGTGCCTGAGGTAGGATGAATACATCAATCTTAAATATTTGTAATTTGGCATGAGGGTAGAGATCATATGCTGTGTCAGAAAGTTTGGTGCCTGAGGTAGGATGAATACATCAAACTTAAATATTTGTAATTTGGCATGAGGGTAGAGATCATATGCTGTGTCAGAAAGTTTGGTGCCTGAGGTAGGATGAATACATCAAACTTAAATATTTGTAATTTGGCATGAGGGTAGAGATCATATGCTGTGTCAGAAAGTTTGGTGCCTGAGGTAGGATGAATACATCAAACTTAAATATTTGTAATTTGGCATGAGGGTAGAGATCATATGCTGTGTCAGAAAGTTTGGTGCCTGAGGTAGGATGAATACATCAAACTTAAATATTTGTAATTTGGCATGAGGGTAGCGATCATATGCTGTGTCAGAAAGTTTGGTGCCTGAGGTAGGATGAATACATCAAACTTAAATATTTGTAATTTGGCATGAGGGTAGAGATCATATGCTGTGTCAGAAAGTTTGGTGCCTGAGGTAGGATGAATACATCAAACTTAAATATTTGTAATTTGGCATGAGGGTAGAGATCATATGCTGTGTCAGAAAGTTTGGTGCCTGAGGTAGGATGAATACATCAAACTTAAATATTTGTAATTTGGCATGAGGGTAGAGATCATATGCTGTGTCAGAAAGTTTGGTGCCTGAGGTAGGATGAATACATCAAACTTAAATATTTGTAATTTGGCATGAGGGTAGCGATCATATGCTGTGTCAGAAAGTTTGGTGCCTGAGGTAGGATGAATACATCAAACTTAAATATTTGTAATTTGGCATGAGGGTAGAGATCATATGCTGTGTCAGAAAGTTTGGTGCCTGAGGTAGGATGAATACATCAAACTTAAATATTTGTAATTTGGCATGAGGGTAGAGATCATATGCTGTGTCAGAAAGTTTGGTGCCTGAGGTAGGATGAATACATCAAACTTAAATATTTGTAATTTGGCATGAGGGTAGAGATCATATGCTGTGTCAGAAAGTTTGGTGCCTGAGGTAGGATGAATACATCAAACTTAAATATTTGTAATTTGGCATGAGGGTAGCGATCATATGCTGTGTCAGAAAGTTAGGTGCCTGAGGTAGGATGAATACATCAATCTTAAATATTTGTAATTTGGCATGAGGGTAGAGATCATATGCTGTGTCAGAAAGTTAGGTGCCTGAGGTAGGATGAATACATCAATCTTAAATATTTGTAATTTGGCATGAGGGTAGAGATCATATGCTGTGTCAGAAAGTTTGGTGCCTGAGGTAGGATGAATACATCAAACTTAAATATTTGTAATTTGGCATGAGGGTAGAGATCATATGCTGTGTCAGAAAGTTTGGTGCCTGAGGTAGGATGAATACATCAATCTTAAATATTTGTAATTTGGCATGAGGGTAGAGATCATATGCTGTGTCAGAAAGTTTGGTGCCTGAGGTAGGATGAATACATCAATCTTAAATATTTGTAATTTGGCATGAGGGTAGAGATCATATGCTGTGTCAGAAAGTTTGGTGCCTGAGGTAGGATGAATACATCAAACTTAAATATTTGTAATTTGGCATGAGGGTAGAGATCATATGCTGTGTCAGAAAGTTTGGTGCCTGAGGTAGGATGAATACATCAAACTTAAATATTTGTAATTTGGCATGAGGGTAGCGATCATATGCTGTGTCAGAAAGTTAGGTGCCTGAGGTAGGATGAATACATCAATCTTAAATATTTGTAATTTGGCATGAGGGTAGAGATCATATGCTGTGTCAGAAAGTTTGGTGCCTGAGGTAGGATGAATACATCAAACTTAAATATTTGTAATTTGGCATGAGGGTAGAGATCATATGCTGTGTCAGAAAGTTTGGTGCCTGAGGTAGGATGAATACATCAAACTTAAATATTTGTAATTTGGCATGAGGGTAGAGATCATATGCTGTGTCAGAAAGTTTGGTGCCTGAGGTAGGATGAATACATCAAACTTAAATATTTGTAATTTGGCATGAGGGTAGCGATCATATGCTGTGTCAGAAAGTTAGGTGCCTGAGGTAGGATGAATACATCAATCTTAAATATTTGTAATTTGGCATGAGGGTAGAGATCATATGCTGTGTCAGAAAGTTTGGTGCCTGAGGTAGGATGAATACATCAAACTTAAATATTTGTAATTTGGCATGAGGGTAGAGATCATATGCTGTGTCAGAAAGTTTGGTGCCTGAGGTAGGATGAATACATCAAACTTAAATATTTGTAATTTGGCATGAGGGTAGAGATCATATGCTGTGTCAGAAAGTTTGGTGCCTGAGGTAGGATGAATACATCAATCTTAAATATTTGTAATTTGGCATGAGGGTAGCGATCATATGCTGTGTCAGAAAGTTTGGTGCCTGAGGTAGGATGAATACATCAAACTTAAATATTTGTAATTTGGCATGAGGGTAGAGATCATATGCTGTGTCAGAAAGTTTGGTGCCTGAGGTAGGATGAATACATCAATCTTAAATATTTGTAATTTGGCATGAGGGTAGAGATCATATGCTGTGTCAGAAAGTTTGGTGCCTGAGGTAGGATGAATACATCAAACTTAAATATTTGTAATTTGGCATGAGGGTAGCGATCATATGCTGTGTCAGAAAGTTTGGTGCCTGAGGTAGGATGAATACATCAAACTTAAATATTTGTAATTTGGCATGAGGGTAGAGATCATATGCTGTGTCAGAAAGTTTGGTGCCTGAGGTAGGATGAATACATCAAACTTAAATATTTGTAATTTGGCATGAGGGTAGCGATCATATGCTGTGTCAGAAAGTTTGGTGCCTGAGGTAGGATGAATACATCAAACTTAAATATTTGTAATTTGGCATGAGGGTAGAGATCATATGCTGTGTCAGAAAGTTTGGTGCCTGAGGTAGGATGAATACATCAATATACAAACGTATGCAAGCTCACTTATAGATACATTGATTATAGTTTGATTAGCATATGAATTGTATATAAATGCAGTATACAATGCATTGTAAAAGTGCAGAAGATGTTAGCAAAATGTCAAAAAACATCAGTCTTGATCAATCACTCTCTAGATTTAATGCATTATACGTATGTATATACAATATGATAATAAAATATATGTGCATTTATAATACATATTCCCAAGCTTGTACAATCCAAATAATCATAGATACATTTAAGATGTTTTGGCATTCATAGATGATTAGAATTGCTCTTTAAGTACATGATATGCTTCTGATAATCCAAAATTTCATTTACCTCCATTTTGGGAACAAACCAAGAAACAAATGCATTATAATCTTCTGTATAAATACAACTGCTTCAAAATATACAAATATATATGATATACATACACAGAATTTATTTTATCATTTACACTAGCTAAAGAAAATACCCTGCAAACACATAATCAATTTTCTGGAATGCTCAAGTTCAAAGTGATTAAGCACCAAAATTATACAATCCTTGCATATTTCCATAAAGGTCAGTGGTTAACAAATAACAATACTTATGGCACAAATGTTAACACCAACAGTGTACATATATATCATGAATATACATCATGAATTATTCAACAGCCTTCACCTCAATGCATATCTACGTGGCAGCAGTTTCGAGATTAATATTCATATTAATGACATACACGAATCATACAAACGTAACAATATTATATGCAGATAATGTATGCATTAAACAACAATATGCAAATCACTGAGCAATAATTAGTTCCAGCAGTGTGACAAATATTATGTTAATACTGTGCCTTTTTTCTTCAAAATACCTAATTGTCATAAAAAATGTTATTCCCATTAAATAAAACCTGCATTAGAATACACGCATATGTAAAGCCAGTATAAATATATATAATTTCATAATTCTTCTCTTGGAATGTGCACAGACATAATATGTTTACATACATATGTACAATATTTTGAAAGAAAGCAGTTCTTTGAATATATGTATACTAACCCACTTCATCGCTTGCTACTAGAAGACAATCTAATATTCAAAAGCGAGAATAACAAAACAACAAAATCGACAGACCGTGAACAAATGCAGGTACGCTTCTTGGCTGTAGTCAGATTACATTGTTAGATCAGATTATAATTGTCATTTCAAAAATATACATATTCAAACTTTTGTGTAATACTATTAATGGCTGCTTTAAAAGGCTGCAACTTGACTACACATGGCAGCTGTTGACTGTTGACAGTCTTAGGTTATAAGGTAAACAACAACAAACCTGTCGTCGACAGCATGAACGTTCACCCAAAATGTACATTTGTGAAGTTGGAATGTGTAACTGGAGGTGTCTCATGATTCATGCTATACTTTGTACTAGTCCAGAGAGACGGTCAAACACGCCATCCAGATCTGCACTGCTAATTAGAATATACCTCTATTGCACTGTAGGCATTGATATGGTACAACAGGCCTCTGACTTGTAAACAGGAAGTCTTCTCTATATCACATAAAGGACAGCCTGTGTACGAGGGATAGCGTCTACAGCACTTTAGAACATAAATCTCTATTACATAGTGAAAGGTCTGTGTACTTCACATGTGCTGCATAATGATGTTTTCGTATAAGGAGCTGCAAAACATTTGACATAATAGTGAAGGGCAGTATGGGCAGTGACACAGCGAGTCTAGTATGGCGTCGGTGACATAGTGAACTAAGTACAGCCGTGTCACTGTGACAGCAGCACCTGTGGTTTTAGTCTGATATGAGAAGCATTAGCCAACATCCATAGCACCGGGAATGAGCTGCTGGCTGTACTTTGTGGAGAACGAACCACTACTTCATGTCTACGTTGGACCAACACCAGTCTTTGGCTTGCATCTGACCCAACTCCATGTGACCGTCTCATCAACAGTCACTGAGTTTGTGTCACATACAGTCAACATCTACCGTAGGCATCATTAAGACATCGTGTCGTGTGACAGGGTTGCGTCACATCCATGTGTTTTCTGCGTCACTGTGTATGAGGTGGCGTCACTTATGTGTCTGTTGTTTTGTGTGTCACTGTGTCTGTCAATGGTGACATCTCATATATGTTGTCTGTGTCGTGTGTCACTTTGTGGTTGCTTCACCCAGGTGTCTGATGTGTCGTTTAAGTCATCGAGTTGGAAGTGATGATGTCTTTGAGTCATGGTGATGTCTCCTGTGTGTCGCATGTCACTTCATCATGTGTCACTCTGTCACATGTGTGTCTCCTATGCCTCTGATGTGTTGTTTGTGTCATGAGTCCTGGCGTCAGTGGTCGAGTTTTCTGCACTTTCCCGGTCGATCTTGCGCTGCTCCTTCTCAATGTTCGCCTGAGTGATCTTCTTGATGCTGAAGACACGCACCGCACTCACCTCGCCCTGGATGGCAGCACGCACCTACAGCACACACGGCATGTCACAGGCACAGGCACAGGCACGGGCATGGGCACAGACAAAGGCAGAGAATCAAAAACAGACAGAGACAGAGAAACACACAGACACAGGCAGAGAATCAAAACAGACACAGGCAGAGAATCAAAACAGACACAGGCAGAGAAACAAACAGACACAGGCAGAAAAACACACAGACACAGGCAGAGAATCAAAACAGACACAGGCAGAGAAACAAACAGACACAGGCAGAGAATCAAAACAGACACAGGCAGAGAAACACACAGACACAGGCAGAGAATCAAAACAGACACAGGCAGAGAAACAAACAGACACAGGCAGAGAATCAAAACAGACACAGGCAGAGAATCAAAACAGACACAGGCAGAGAAACAAACAGACAGGCAGAGAATCAAAACAGACAGAGACAGAGAAACACACAGACACAGGCAGAGAATCAAAACAGACACAGGCAGAGAATCAAAACAGACACAGGCAGAGAAACACACAGACACAGGCAGAGACACACACAGACACAGGCAGAGAATCAAAACAGACACAGGCAGAGAATCAAAACAGACACAGGCAGAGAAATACACAGACACAGGCAGAGACACACACAGACACAGGCAGAGAATCAAAACAGACACAGGCAGAGAAACAAACAGACACAGGCAGAGAATCAAAACAGACACAGGCAGAGAAACACACAGACACAGGCAGAGAATCAAAACAGACACAGGCAGAGAAACAAACAGACACAGGCAGAGAATCAAAACAGACACAGGCAGAGAAACAAACAGACACAGGCAGAGAATCAAAACAGACACAGGCAGAGAAACAAACAGACACAGGCAGAGAATCAAAACAGACACAGGCAGAGAAACACAGACACAGGCAGAGAATCAAAACAGACACAGGCAGAGAAACAAACAGACACAGGCAGAGAATCAAAACAGACACAGGCAGAGAAACAAACAGACACAGGCAGAGAATCAAAACAGACACAGGCAGAGAAACAAACAGACACAGGCAGAGAATCAAAACAGACACAGGCAGAGAAACACACAGACACAGGCAGAGAATCAAAACAGACACAGGCAGAGAAACAAACAGACACAGGCAGAGAATCAAAACAGACACAGGCAGAGAAACAAACAGACACAGGCAGAGAATCAAAACAGACACAGGCAGAGAAACACACAGACACAGGCAGAGACACACACAGACACAGGCAGAGAATCAAAACAGACACAGGCAGAGAAACAAACAGACACAGGCAGAGAATCAAAACAGACACAGGCAGAGAAACACACAGACACAGGCAGAGAATCAAAACAGACACAGGCAGAGAAACAAACAGACACAGGCAGAGAATCAAAACAGACACAGGCAGAGAAACAAACAGACACAGGCAGAGAATCAAAACAGACACAGGCAGAGAAACAAACAGACACAGGCAGAGAATCAAAACAGACACAGGCAGAGAAACACACAGACACAGGCAGAGAATCAAAACAGACACAGGCAGAGAAACAAACAGACACAGGCAGAGAATCAAAACAGACAGAGACAGAGAAACAGACAGACACAGACAGAGAATCAAAACAGGCACAGGCAGAGAAACACACAGACACAGGCAGAGAATCAAAACAGACACAGGCAGAGAAACACACAGACACAGGCAGAGAATCAAAACAGACACGGGCAGAGAAACACACAGACACAGGCAAAGAATCAAAACAGACACAGGCAGAGAAACAAACAGACACAGGCAGAGAAACAGACAGACACAGACAGAGAATCAAAACAGACACAGGCAGAGAAACACACAGACACAGGCAGAGAATCAAAACAGACACAGGCAGAGAAACACACAGACACAGGCAGAGAATCAAAACAGACACAGGCAGAGAAACACACAGACACAGGCAGAGAATCAAAACAGACACAGGCAGAGAAACAAACAGACACAGGCAGAGAATCAAAACAGACACAGGCAGAGAAACACACAGACACAGGCAGAGAATCAAAACAGACACAGGCAGAGAAACAAACAGACACAGGCAGAGAATCAAAACAGACAGAGACAGAGAAACACACAGACACAGGCAGAGAATCAAAACAGACACAGGCAGAGAAACACCCAGACACAGGCAGAGAATCAAAACAGACAGAGACAGAGAAACACACAGACACAGGCAGAGAATCAAAACAGACACAGGCAGAGAAACACACAGACACAGGCAGAGAAAGACACAGACACAGGCAGAGATTCAAAACAGGCACAGGCAGAGAAACACACAGACACAGGCAGAGAAACAAAACAGACACAGGCAGAGAAACACACAGACACAGGCAGAGAAAGACACAGACACAGGCAGAGAAACACACAGACCCAGGCAGATAAACACACAGACACAGGCAGAGAAACACACAGGCACAGGCAGAGAATCAAAACAGACACAGGCAGAGAAAGACACAGACACAGGCAGAGATTCAAAACAGACACAGGCAGAGAAACACACAGACACAGGCAGAGAATCAAAACATACACAGGCAGAGAAACACACAGACACAGACACAGGCAGAGAATCAAAACAGACACAGACACAGGCAGAGAATCAAAACAGGTACAGGCAGAGAAACACACAGACACAGGCAGAGAATCAAAACAGGTACAGGCAGAGAAACACAGACACGGGCAGAGAAACACACAGACACAGACACAGGCAGAGAATCAAAACAGACACAGGCAGAGAAACACACAGACACAGGCAGAGAATCAAAACAGACACAGGCAGAGATACACACAGACACAGACACAGGCAGAGAATCAAAACAGACACAGGCAGAGAAACACACAGACACAGGCAGAGAATCAAAACAGGTACAGGCAGAGAAACACACAGACACAGGCAGAGAATCAAAACAGATACAGGCAGAGAAACACAGACACAGGCAGAGAAACACACAGACACAGACACAGGCAGAGAATTAAAACAGACACAGACACAGGCAGAGAATCAAAACAGGTACAGGCAGAGAAACACACAGACACAGGCAGAGAATCAAAACAGGTACAGGCAGAGAAACACAGACACGGGCAGAGAAACACACAGACACAGACACAGGCAGAGAATCAAAACAGACACAGACACAGGCAGAGAATCAAAACAGGTACAGGCAGAGAAACACACAGACACAGGCAGAGAATCAAAACAGACACAGGCAGAGAAACACACAGACACAGACACAGACACAGACACAGACACAGACACAGACACAGACACAGACACAGACACAGACACAGACACAGACACAGACACAGGCAGAGAATCAAAACAGACACAGGCAGAGAAACACACAGACACAGGCAGAGACACACACAGATTCATGGGACTGAAATGTACATACACAGCTATGAAAGACAAGCAAACAGCCGCCATACATAGTACTACATACAAACCTGTGTTAACTCAATTACCTTGAGATGATTACATTTATGTGATACTTCAGGAAGCTACAACGTATTGTTAAACAGGCAATGCTGCTGACTCTATAACGAGACTGTAACAAGGCTGTAGCGAGACTGTAACGAGACTGCTACTGAGACTGACCTCCTTGAGAGAGATGATGCCAACGAGACGACCCATGTTGGTGACGTAGGCGTGGTGCAGACTGAGCAGGGAGAAGAGAGAGTGGACCTGCCAAACAACATGTCACCAGACGTCTCAGTCACACATCACTGCACTTGTGTGTACATTATGCTTGCAAGCAGTGTGTACTTTATAGAAAAGTGTGTTGTATGTTGCACGTGAGCCATGTGTATATTATACAGAGATGTGTTATATGTTGCATGTAAGCCATGCGTATATAATATAGGTGTGTTGTATGTTGCATGTGAGCTGTGCATCTTACACACAGATGCGTTGCATATGAGCATGTGTGCCTTATATAGCATGTAAGCCAGGTGTATTCTATAGACAGATGTGTTGCAAATGAGCATATGTACCTTATAGAGAGATGTGTTGTATATAGCATGTAAGCCAGGTGTATTCTATAGACAGATGTGTTGCAAATGAGCATGTGTACCTTATAGAGAGATGTGTTGTATATAGCATGTAAGCCAGGTGTACTCTAAAGACAGATGTGTTGCAAATGAGCATATGTACCTTATAGAGAGATGTGTTGTATATAGCATGTAAGCCAGGTGTACTCTAAAGACAGATGTGTTGCATATGAGCATGTGTACCTTATAGAGAGATGTGTTGTATATAGCATGTAAGCCAGGTGTACTCTAAAGACAGATGTGTTGCAAATGAGCATATGTACCTTATAGAGAGATGTGTTGTATATAGCATGTAAGCCAGGTGTACTCTACAGACAGATGTGTTGCATATGAGCATGTGTACCTTATAGAGAGATGTGTTGTATATAGCATGTAAGCCAGGTGTACTCTAAAGACAGATGTGTTGCAAATGAGCATATGTACCTTATAGAGAGATGTGTTGTATATAGCATGTAAGCCAGGTGTACTCTAAAGACAGATGTGTTGCAAATGAGCATATGTACCTTATAGAGAGATGTGTTGTATATAGCATGTAAGCCAGGTGTACTCTACAGACAGATGTGTTGCATATGAGCATGTGTACCTTATAGAGAGATGTGTTGTATATAGCATGTAAGCCAGGTGTACTCTACAGACAGATGTGTTGCATATGAGCATGTGTACCTTATAGAGAGATGTGTTGTATATAGCATGTAAGCCAGGTGTACTCTACAGACAGATGTGTTGCACATGAGCATATGTACCTTATAGAGAGATGTGTTGTATATAGCATGTAAGCAGGTGTACTCTACAGACAGATGTGTTGCACATGAGCATGTGTACCTTATAGAGAGATGTGTTGTATATAGCATGTAAGCAGGTGTACTCTATAGACAGATGTGTTGCATATGAGCATGTGTACCTTGTAGAGAGATGTGTTGTATATAGCATGTAAGCAGGTGTACTCTATAGACAGATGTGTTGCATATGAGCATGTGTACCTTGTAGAGAGATGTGTTGTATATAGCATGTAAGCAGGTGTACTCTATAGACAGATGTGTTGCACATGAGCATGTGTACCTTATAGAGAGATGTGTTGTATATAGCATGTAAGCAGGTGTACTCTATAGACAGATGTGTTGCATATGAGCATGTGTACCTTGTAGAGAGATGTGTTGTATATAGCATGTAAGCAGGTGTACTCTATAGACAGATGTGTTGCATATGAGCATGTGTACCTTGTAGAGAGATGTGTTGTATATAGCATGTAAGCAGGTGTACTCTATAGACAGATGTGTTGCACATGAGCATGTGTACCTTGTAGAGAGATGTGCGTTCGACCAGCTGGAATGGAGCTGGGTCAATGTGTACCTTGCTCAGAGAGATGGTTGTATAGCATGTAACATGTATCCACGTGCCTCACTGACATGTGTACAGAAACAGAAACTGAAAGTGTTATTCTCAATGCTCAATTATATCAATACAAACCTTTTGTATCTGAATAGAAATGGATCCTCTTGACATGTGTTGAAACAAGAATGCCGTACAGAAATGGTAAATTAAAGTAAAATCTCAGCGATTTCTACAGAGGATGCTAGTTTGAATTATCCCTACAGGTAATCATAAATGAACATCAAAGAATGCTGTATGTTGGAAGAAACAAACAAAGATGATGTAATTACACAGGTACCACTGCCCGGTGGAAGGATGATGTAATTACACTGGTACCACTGCCCAGTGGAAGGATGATGTAATTACACAGGTACCACTGCCCGGTGGAAGGATGATGTAATTACACAGGTACCACTGCCCGGTGGAAGGATGATGTAATTACACAGGTACCACTGCCCAGGTGGAAGGATGATGTAATTACACAGGTACCACTGCCCGGTGGAAGGATGATGTAATTACACAGGTACCACTGCCCGGTGGAAGGATGATGTAATTACACAGGTACCACTGCCCGGTGGAAGGATGATGTAATTACACAGGTACCACTGCCCGGTGGAAGGATGATGTAATTACACAGGTACCACTGCCCGGTGGAAGGATGATGTAATTACACAGGTACCACTGCCCGGTGGAAGGATGATGTAATTACACAGGTACAGCTGCCCGGTGGAAGGATGATGTAATTACACAGGTACCACTGCCCGGTGGAAGGATGATGTAATTACACAGGTACCACTGCCCGGTGGAAGGATGACATAATTACACAGGTACCACTGCCCGGTGGAAGGATGATGTAATTACACAGGTACCACTGCCCGGTGGAAGGATGATGTAATTACACAGGTACCACTGCCCGGTGGAAGGATGATGTAATTACACAGGTACCACTGCCCGGTGGAAGGATGATGTAATTACACAGGTACCACTGCCCGGTGGAAGGATGACGTAATTACACAGGTACCACTGCCCGGTGGAAGGATGATGTAATTACACAGGTACCACTGCCCGGTGGAAGGATGATGTAATTACACAGGTACCACTGCCCGGTGGAAGGATGATGTAATTACACAGGTACCACTGCCCGGTGGAAGGATGATGTAATTACACAGGTACCACTGCCCGGTGGAAGGATGACGTAATTACACAGGTACCACTGCCCGGTGGAAGGATGATGTAATTACACAGGTACCACTGCCCGGTGGAAGGATGATGTAATTACACAGGTACCACTGCCCGGTGGAAGGATGATGTAATTACACAGGTACCACTGCCCGTGGAAGGATGATGTAATTACACAGGTACCACTGCCCGGTGGAAGGATGATGTAATTACACAGGTACCACTGCCCGGTGGAAGGATGAGTAATTACACAGGTACCACTGCCCGGTGGAAGGATGATGTAATTACACTGGTACCACTGCCCGGTGGAAGGATGAGTAATTACACAGGTACCACTGCCCGGTGGAAGGATGATGTAATTACACGGTACCACTGCCCGGTGGAAGGATGTGTAATTACACTGGTACCACTGCCCGGTGGAAGGATGACGTAATTACACAGGTACCACTGCCCGGTGGAAGGATGATGTAATTACACGGTACCACTGCCCGGTGGAAGGATGACGTAATTACACAGGTACCACTGCCCGGTGGAAGGATGATGTAATTACACGGTACCACTGCCCGGTGGAAGGATGATGTAATTACACAGGTACCACTGCCCGGTGGAAGGATGATGTAATTACACGGTACCACTGCCCGGTGGAAGGATGATGTAATTACACAGGTACCACTGCCCGGTGGAAGGATGATGTAATTACACTGGTACCACTGCCCGGTGGAAGGATGATGTAATTACACAGGTACCACTGCCCGGTGGAAGGATGATGTAATTACACTGGTACCACTGCCCGGTGGAAGGATGATGTAATTACACAGGTACCACTGCCCGGTGGAAGGATGATGTAATTACACAGGTACCACTGCCCGGTGGAAGGATGATGTAATTACACAGGTACCACTGCCCGGTGGAAGGATGATGTAATTACACAGGTACCACTGCCCGGTGGAAGGATGATGTAATTACACAGGTACCACTGCCCGGTGGAAGGATGATGTAATTACACTGGTACCACTGCCCGGTGGAAGGATGATTAATTACACAGGTACCACTGCCCGGTGGAAGGATGATGTAATTAACATGGTACCACTGCCCGGTGGAAGGATGATGTAATTACACAGGTACCACTGCCCGGTGGAAGGATGATGTAATTACACAGGTACCACTGCCCGGTGGAAGGATGATGTAATTACACGGTACCACTGCCCGTGGAAGGATGATGTAATTACACAGGTACCACTGCCCGGTGGAAGGATGATGTAATTACACAGGTACCATGTCCGGTAAGGATGATGAATTACACGGTACCCTGCCCGGTGGAAGGATGACTGTAATTACACAGGTACCACTGCCGGAGGAAGGATACGTAATACCGGACACTGCGTGAAGGAATTAATTACACAGGTACCACTGCCCGGTGGAAGGATGATGTAATTACAGGTACCACTGCCCGGTGGAAGGATGATGTAATTACACAGTACCACTGCCAGTGGAAGGAATGCTAATTACACAGGTACCACTGCCCGGTGGAAGGATGATGTAATTACACAGGTACTCGTGGAGTGCTGGAAGGAGATGTAATTAACTAGGTACCACTGCCGGTGAAGAGTACCACTGCCCGGTGGAAGGATGATGTAATTACACAGGTACCACTGCCCGGTGGAAGGAGATGTAATTACGTAATCCGGTACCACTGCCCTGGGTGGAAGGATGATGTAATTACACAGGTACCACTGCCCGGTGGAAGGATGGTAATTACACAGGTACCACTGCCGTGGAGTGGAAGGATGATGAATTACAGGTACCACTGCCCGTGGAAGGATGATGTAATTACAGGTACCACTGCCCGGTGGAAGGATGAGTAATTACACGGTACCACTGCCGGTGGAAGGATGAGTAATTACACGGTACACTGCCCGGTGGAAGGATGAGTAATTACACGGTACCACTGCCCGGTGGAAGGATGAGTAATTACACTGGTACACTGCCCGGTGGAAGGATGAGTAATTACACGGTACCACTGCCCGGTGGAAGGATGACGTAATTACACAGGTACCACTGCCCGGTGGAAGGATGATGTAATTACACAGGTACCACTGCCCGGTGGAAGGATGATGTAATTACACAGGTACCACTGCCCGGTGGAAGGATGATGTAATTACACTGGTACCACTGCCCGGTGGAAGGATGATGTAATTACACTGGTACCACTGCCCGGTGGAAGGATGATGTAATTACACAGGTACCACTGCCCGGTGGAAGGATGATGTAATTACACAGGTACCACTGCCCGGTGGAAGGATGATGTAATTACACAGGTACCACTGCCCGGTGGAAGGATGATGTAATTACACAGGTACCACTGCCCGGTGGAAGGATGATGTAATTACACAGGTACCACTGCCCGGTGGAAGGATGATGTAATTACACAGGTACCACTGCCCGGTGGAAGGATGATGTAATTACACAGGTACCACTGCCCGGTGGAAGGATGATGTAATTACACAGGTACCACTGCCCGGTGGAAGGATGATGTAATTACACAGGTACCACTGCCCGGTGGAAGGATGATGTAATTACACAGGTACCACTGCCCGGTGGAAGGATGACGTAATTACACTGGTACCACTGCCCGGTGGAAGGATGACTAATTACACAGGTACCACTGCCCGGTGGAAGGATGATGTAATTACACGGTACCACTGCCCGGTGGAAGGATGACGTAATTACACGGTACCACTGCCCGGTGGAAGGATGAACTGTACATGTGGTGTGTAATTACACGGTACCACTGCCCAGTGGAAGGATGATGTAATTACACTGGTACCACTGCCCGGTGGAAGGATGATGTAATTACACAGGTGCCACTGCCTGGAAGGATGATGTAATTACACTGGTACCACTGCCCGGTGGAAGGATGACTGTAATTACACAGGTACCACTGCCCAGTGGAAGGATGATGTAATTAACTGGTCACTGCCCAAAACAAGTACCACTGCCCGGTGGAAGGATGATGTAATTACACAGGTACCACTGCCTGGTGGAAGGATGAGTAATTAACTGTACCATCAAAACATGGTACCACTGCCCGGTGGAAGGATGAGTAATTAACACACCATGATTACACAAGTACACTGCCCGGTGGAAGGATGATGTAATTACACAGGTACCACTGCCCGGTGGAAGGATGATGTAATTACACAGGTACCACTGCCCGGTGGAAGGATGATGTAATTACACAGGTACCACTGCCCGGTGGAAGGATGATGTAATTACACAGGTACCACTGCCAGGTGGAAGGATGACGTAATTACACAGGTGGTTACACGACTTGAACATCATCTCATATTCTCTGGGAAGCATTCAGCCACGCAGTGATTATTGGATGAACATATGGTTTATATTAAAACGGGTGTCCCCACCACTGTTTGTAGCCAGGTATTCATTGGTACACCTAAGTGCGTTGTTGCACTGTACACAATCAAAGCAAGAAGCTTCAGTCTCGGTTCCGTCAATGAATACTTTGATATTCATAACACTATATTTTCTAAATACAACAATGCCACACTATTAGAATGAGTAGGAGTGGTCAGTTTTAACTTGATACTATACCATTTCTCGAGTGATGTCACCCTCTTTGATTGGAGTCTGGAACGAAGAATGAGACATTAAGAAAACTGGAACGAACATATTACACACAGAGAGCACATTATATATGAATGGTTAGCAATACATGTGCTGGTATTTCTAAATGGTGCCATGATTTTATAAGGAGTTTTCACATCATATAACAAAATCAACTATTAAAAATTGCTAAATATATTACAGTAGAATCGCTCATTTAAGACCGCCCCCCAAATCGGAGTGGGGAGGTCTTAAAAGAGGGGTGGTCTCTCGTGAGGGGTTTGGTTATTTTGAGGTTTTGGATTAATTCATACATTTACGAATATCATAATAAATAATGTCGATATAGCATGTATGCCTGTGATAAAAAGCTAAGTAGTAAAATACACAAAATAAAAAGTAGAAAATAAAAAAATGAGACAACACATTAACATCAACAAAATTATCTATTCTGCTTATTTTATGTGTGACATGTTTTATTATTAGTTTAATTTGGAATCGTTTTTTTAATAATATTATCTGATAAAAAGTATCCTCAGTTAGAATCATTTTTTTTTAATAATACCTGATAAAAAGTATTCTCATTTAATTTGTTATTTCATATTCAGTCTGAGGTACTAAAAAGTGCTGCCACCTCACAGCGTCTGGGTAATCGCACCGCGGTCGCCATTTTGTTGGTCTTTCCAGCGGCGCAAAACAATCTTTTACTTTCTGATCTAATGATGAAAATGACCTCTTACAGCCGCGAAACATCCCCTCTAATAACTCATATTACATATACATACGCTAGGTCATAAAATAAAATTATTAAAATTCCTGTGAAGAATAAAATTCATATATCAAAATCGTGCTAAACTAAAGTCGACAATATTTTATCGTGGTGTCGCTAAATAAATGAGCGTCTGGATTCCAGTTTTATCCTAAACTAACCTAAACCTTAGCCTCCTAAGTTTCTAAACTTTAATCATACAAAATACCATATTACAGTAACCACCGAACTACACGTAGCCACCGACGATGTCGATGTCCACCATGGCTCATGATGTCTAGCCGACGAGTTCTTGCGCGAGTTTCTTTTGTGAATTTTATTTGTTTCAATAATGTAAGTCATTCAATTTTATAACATAGTGTGTGTTTATATCTGTAAGATATGTGGGGAAAGTCTAGCTGCTGTTAGTTGTCATTTTCATAGTTCGGTCAGAAAGTAAAAGATCACCAAAAATAATGGTCGTCATCATGCGATTTATTGTTTTTATGGCATGCGCGTCTGTGTCCCGTTAGTCATGCGTTTAATGAGAGTTCGTTGCGACATTTAGGTTAAAAAAAGTGCTTGCCACGTATCGGATGGTCGTTCGTGAGGGGTAAAAGTCAAATTGCCATGGTCGCTGATCACGTTAGCCGGGTGGTCGTTGATGAGGGGTCATTTATATAGCGAAGACAGTCCGTCAGTGAAAAAACGGTCGTAAAAAGTGGGTGGTCGTTAATCAGGGTGGTCGTTCGTGAGAATTACTGTCTTATATATATATATATATATATATATATATATATATATATATATATATATATATAATAAAAATTATATATATATATATTTTATTATATATATTATATATATATATGTATATATATATATTCTATAAATGTAAGTTAGAATTTACTTACATTGTGATGGTATTTACAAATCATGTAAACTTACCTCTGCTGTAAAATGGACCTTTGCTCTGTGCTCAAGATCTACAAGTAAAACAGGTAAGTTCATATATAGTGCAATATCACAATGTTTTATGAATTATACTCCTGGCAGAGGTGCACATCTCAGATACTCTGGGAAACATCCAGCCACACTGCAATTAATGTGTGAAGACTATTTGTACACAAATATCCTTCACTGTCTATAGCCATGTACTCATTCAAACAGTGAATGAACATATGTGTCAAAGGATCTACAAAGCTGCCAGTCAACATGCATCATTGTCTAGAGACACAGAGAGACTTTGGTGTACCAACGTGTTGTTGTCTAGAGACACAGAGAGACTCTGGTGTACCAACATGTGTTGTTGTCTAGAGACACAGAGAGACACTGCTGTACTAACATGTGTTGTTGTCTAGAGACACAGAGAGACATGCTGAACCAACATGTGTTGTTGTCTAGAGACACAGCGAGACATGCTGTACCAACATGTGTTGTTGTCTAGAGACACAGAGAGACATGCTGTACCAACATGTGTTGTTGTCTAGAGACACAGAGAGACATGCTGTACCAACATGTGTTTTTGTCTAGAGACACAGAGAGACATGCTGTACCAACATGTGTTGTTGTCTAGAGACACAGAGAGACATGCTGTACCAACATGTGTTGTTGTCTAGAGACACAGAGAGACATGCTGTACCAACATGTGTTTTTGTCTAGAGACACAGAGAGACATGCTGTACCAACATGTGTTGTTGTCTAGAGACACAGAGAGACATGCTGTACTAACATGTGTTTTTGTCTAGAGACAAAGAGAGACATGCTGTACCAACATGTGTTCTTGTCTAGAGACACAGAGAGACATGCTGTACCAACATGTGTTGTTGTCTAGAGACACAGAGAGACACTGCTGTACCAACATGTGTTGTTGTCTAGAGACACAGAGAGACATGCTGTACCAACAAGTGTTGTTGTCTAGAGACACAGAGAGACATGCTGTACCAACATGTGTTGTTGTCTAGAGACACAGAGAGACACTGCTGTACTAACATGTGTTTTTGTCTAGAGACACAGAGACATGCTGTACCAACATGTGTTTTTGTTTAGAGACACAGAGAGACATTGCTGTACCAACATGTGTTTTTGTCTAGAGACACAGAGAGACACTGCTGTACCAACATGTGTTGTTGTCTAGAGACACAGAAAGACATGCTGTACCAACATGTGTTGTTGTCTAGAGACAAAGAGAGACATTGCTGTACCAACATGTGTTCTTGTCTAGAGACACAGAGAGACTCTGCTGTACCAACATGTGTTCTTGTCTAGAGACAAAGAGAGACATGCTGTACCAACATGTGTTGTTGTCTAGAGACACAGAGAGACACTGCTGTACCAACATGTGTTGTTGTCTAGAGACACAGAGAGACTCTGCTGTACCAACATGTGTTGTTGTCTAGAGACACACAGAGACTCTGCTGTACCAACATGTGTTGTTGTCTAGAGACACAGAGAGACTCTGCTGTACCAACATGTGTTGTTGTCTAGAGACACAGAGAGACATGCTGTACCAACATGTGTTGTTGTCTAGAGACACACAGAGACTCTGCTGTACCAACATGTGTTGTTGTCTAGAGACACAGAGAGACTCTGCTGTACCAACATGTGTTGTTGTCTAGAGACACAGAGAGACATGCTGTACCAACATGTGTTGTTGTCTAGAGACACAGAGAGACATGCTGTACCAACATGTGTTGTTGTCTAGAGACACAGAGAGACATGCTGTACCAACATGTGTTGTTGTCTAGAGACACAGAGAGACATGCTGTACCAACATGTGTTTTGTCTAGAGACACAGAGAGACATGCTGTACCAACATGTGTTGTTGTCTAGAGACACAGAGAGACATGCTGTACCAACATGTGTTGTTGTCTAGAGACACAGAGAGACATGCTGTACCAACATGTGTTTTTATCTAGAGACACAGAGAGACATGCTGTACTAACATGTGTTGTTGTCTAGAGACACAGAGAGACATGCTGTACCAACATGTGTTTTTGTCTAGAGACACAGAGAGACATGCTGTACCAACATGTGTTGTTGTCTAGAGACACAGAGAGACATGCTGTACCAACATGTGTTTTTGTCTAGAGACACAGAGAGACATGCTGTACCAACATGTGTTTTTGTCTAGAGACACAGAGAGACATGCTGTACCAACATGTGTTGTTGTCTAGAGACACAGAGAGACATGCTGTACCAACATGTGTTTTTGTCTAGAGACACAGAGAGACATGCTGTACCAACATGTGTTTTTGTCTAGAGACACAGAGACATGCTGTACCAACATGTGTTGTTGTTTAGAGACACAGAGAGACTCTGCTGTACAGAAAATTCACTCACCTATCCCACTTGGTGATTTCTTCAAGATGGAGCGTGGTTTTGATGGGTCTCCGTCTCCCGTGTGGTCCTTCAGATGCTGAAGCACAAATCAAATACACCGTCATCCATGGAGCAATTTCTATGACTGCAATTATTCATGATTTTTGAAAGCAGAATTGCTGTGATTGATGTTCCACTTTTTATTTTTTACAATTGCATAATCGACTAACCTTTTACAATTATGCTACCTGCACAGTGTAATTACAACATTTACCTGTATTGTGACGGCAAAAGACCCTCTTTATAGAAACAACACCCTCCATATACAGTCGCGCCTCGCTATAACGCGGTAGTTGGGGTCCACGAAATGGAACCGCGTTATAAACAAGGCGCGTTATAGATTATATTCCGCCAGGGGCACCACCACCCCCAAAACGCCACAACAGCAACCGAAGCCAATGTGCTGATGGCGCTGTCTATGCATGATTTATGAAACTAATTGACACTGATAAACAACGTAAATGTATATTACATTAAAATATTATACACTGTCGAATGTTGAACTGAGTCAAACTTGCGAATGATGTAGTTTGAAATCAATTCAGAGCCAACGCGATAACACAGTACTGCTGTCACGGTCTAAAATAACCTTGAACTCAACAGCAGAAACACACAAATTAATTGACATGTTGCTGAAGTCGGTCAAATATTAATACCTATACTAGTTATACTCACTATTGGTTTGATTTCATCTTTCAATCAATCCCAAAATATAAATTTACATCGCATATTTACTGTGCCGATTTATAATGCAATTCACCGTGGTTCGAGGCTACTGCAATTCATACGCAGTTGACGAATTCGTATATTTGGACACAAGTAAATGTTTTTTTCGTAGACGTAGTGAAAACATAACATAACTGTTAGCCCACCATTGCAGTATCATAATTATTGTTCGTCACCGCCTGATTCGTAAGCAATTTAATTGCCAATTATAAGCCAGCGAATGTGCCCGTTCACGGAAGCCACAACGAACTGGCTGGAGACAAACCCGATTGATATCGGCGCAAACAAACAATGCTTTGCTCCAAATTTACTGTTCCTAAAGTTAATTAAATGCAATCATAGGAATTGGTCACGTTTTAAACAAACACTTAAGAAATCACCACACAAACCAAGCGCTAGTTACACAATATATCGGTTTGAAAAGCGATCGGATTGCGGGATTGGTGCCGTGAAGCCGATGGCAGACGACAGAGCAGAAGCCAGGGGCACAACAAACAACGAACTCGGCTACGCAGTTGTACTTCTGTGTAAAATTTCTTAATATCAGTAAATTGTTTCTAGATACACCTGTACAAGACAAACATGAGGACTTCATAAAAATAAGTGACAGTTAATTACAGCGTTATTGTTAGCTGTAGCGCCCATTTCCCTCATGGCGGCAGAAATTCGGGGTCCACGACTGACCGCGTTATATCCAATTTGAGAATATAACGAGGCACGTTATACCGAGGCGTGACTGTAGTATGTATTTCTAATTGTATCATCACCGGCAACTTGCATTCACATAAAATAATAATTAGTGCCTCACCTATGGTTAAATCTGAAGCATCACACACTGTAGGTGCACATCGTGTAACAAGTAGTACAGTTTTATAGGTGGCTATCACCTCTGTGAAACAGTAAGTTCTGACTTCCTTAGCACCTAGTCAATTGAACATCATTTCAATCTCCTTGGCAAACATTCAACTGTGCTGTACTGTGTATTGACTACTCATACATGACTATCCACAACTATCATACGGCCGAGTGAACTGGACCAACACAAACTAAACATTTGAAAATTTGAACCGAGAATTTACTGATTGACGTATGTTCCCACCTCCTTCTTCCAGATCTCAGCCTCCTCTTCCTGTGCATTTGCCTCGTCCACCATGTAGACGGCAAACCTCCCTGGGGAACTCGCGATGGGCTGTTGCAGACGCTCCAGGGCTGGCAGCTACAGACCCAGCACCAGTTGGTAAAGACCGAGTGACATATGTTTCACTCTCTTTGAAACTCTGTATATTATTTACTTGCACTTTCACTTTGCGGACGTGAATAACTAAATATGTTTCCGTTGTGCCATTTCACATCCCGATCTTTATTTTGAGAAAATAAGTAAATAAAATAATGATTAAAATTATAACAAACGTTATTTGAAAGACTACTATTCAATGTCCTTATGATCAAACATCGATAAATCTATAGCTAAGAAGTCCATAAAAATGTGCTAAAAGTTTATATACAATAGTTCATGTCAATGAATTCTCATTATGTTTTCATTATAAAATTACTGAGCGGTCCCTCCACAACTGTTGCCGCGTTTCACGGTTGAGTGCTCACGGAGCATCAGAGTTGGCAGAGTACCGTAGCATATGGCTGACATGTCACAGGTCAGTGACATGTCACAGGTCAGTATGACGTGTACATGTCAACAGAATACTCCTGTCAAATAATGTACCAAATATGAAGTTTACTGATTGCAAACTCATGTCTCTATATCTGCTCAAACGTGATAGTTTGCATGCCACAAAACAGCCTGCCTATCAGTTGTTGACGATGTGTGCACTGTTGAGAGCAATGTATCTTTAAACATAGAGTGCAGCTATGCAGCCTGTAATTGCAGGTTGTCCTTGAAATTGCAATCACATAATATTTTTAAAATAATCTTATCTACAAATTTGTCCGTGGATGTGCAATGAGTTGTGTTTACTTTTTTCAGTTATTGCTATTTGAACACGGCACTTATGGAGACATGAAAGCTACAGGCAGCAGACAACAGCTGGGTCAGACAATACATGTAGAATAATGCGAGAAGGCAGAAGGAAGGACACACAATTGATAGCGGATACTGGCATGAAAAATACCTATAGATATAATCTATACTTTCTTATGTTTTTATGTATTCGATCCAATCTCTATGACTGCAAAGAAAAATATATAATTATTATTAGAATGAGACATGCAGGACATGTGGGAAGAACGAGTGAAGATGGACTGTCATAGATCATAGACAGTAGCTGGGAGACAAATGATAAACTGGAAGAGAAAACTGAGATAGAATGACAACATAAAATAGGATTGTGGACCGTGGATGGCCAAGAGGCCTTGCAGACGATAAGGAGACAGTCAACAAGAGAAGCTGAAGAAATTCCCCTTTAAGTAACAAGAACCTTCTCTCGCCTGGGAACAGTGGGAAGATGATGACAAACGATGTGCATGTACTTCACCTGCAGTGAGCCTTCGGCCAGTTGCTCCTGTCTCTTGGTGGTGGGGGAGGTGTGCAGACCTGCCACCCTCTGCTCCAGTCTCTCCTTCTGTCGGTTGCGGAAGTAAGCGAGCTTGTTCTCGCGGGTCAGGGTGTTGTCCAGCAGCCTCTGTAGCTCCACCCTCTCTATTGACCCGAGCAGAATCCGCGTCTCTGAAACAAAACACACAGCAACAATGCACACGTCACTGGCCCACTAAATGTGACCTGTTATTAGACTTGGTGCTAAGTCACATAGGCTTATTCTGTACATGTTACAGGTTCTACTAAATGTGACCTGTTATTAGACTTGGTGCTAAGTCACATAGGCTTATTCTGCACATGTTACAGGTTCTACTAAATGTGACCTGTTATTAGACTTGGTTGCTAAGTCACATACGCTTATTCTGCACATGTTACAGGTTCTACTAAATGTGACCTGTTATTAGACTTGGTGCTAAGTCACATAGGCTTATTCTGTACATGTTACAGGTTCTACTAAATGTGACCTGTTATCATAGACTTTGTGCTAAGTCACATAGGCTTATTCTGTACATGTTACAGGTTCTACTAAATGTGACCTGTTATTATAGACTTGATTGCTAAGTCACATAGGCTTATTCTGTACATGTTACAGGTTCTACTAACTGTGACCTGTTATCATAGACTTTGTGCTAAGTCTCATAGGCTTATTCTGCACATGTTACAGGTTCTACTAAATGTGACCTGTTATTATAGACTTGGTTGCTAAGTCACATAGGCTTATTCTGCACATGTTACAGGTTCTACTAAATGTGACCTGTTATCATAGACTTGGTGCTAAGTCACATAGGCTTATTCTGCACATGTTACAGGTTCTACTAAATGTGACCTGTTATTAACCAGGTGCTAAATCATACAGGTTTATACTGCCCAAACAATACCTGTATAGAACATGTTTCCACAATTTTTTGATTTTGGCAGAAAGGCATACCTTATAATTATATATATAGTTTTGACAGTCCGCAAGATATCCCAAAGTACTAAAACAAATATTTTTGAACCCACAGATAAAAAACAGATATCACAAATGACTTAAAATATTGTTTTTTACTTTGAATTTGAGTAATAAAAAATATTGAAGACAAACGAGGCATCTTTTGAAGCTTATGATCGGTAGAATTAAGAAAAGGAAAAAATCTCCATTTCAGGATTTCGCAAATGAATCAATACCCAGTCTGACGTGGCCACTCACAGATACAATTGCTGAACAAATCACTAAATAGGAGGCGCGATTATATTCTATTCTTCTCTTCTCTCAGATACTGGACAGGGCCCTCTACAGGTTACACATTTACCCCCTGTGTGGGACGTTGTACTTCCCCTGGCATAGACACCAGATAGACGCCATTCCACGCTACCTATTATTCTCCAGTATTTGTTAAAGCTTGCTTGCAAAACATGATGTTTATTATTTACATCACATTTGAGCTGATTAAAAATAAAGACAGATATTCACTTGGGAAGGCCGAGAAACAGCAATCAAATGGACACAGACGCAGAGGTAAAGAGGAGCAGTTACACAAGGTAGGAGATTGAGAGGACTGCTCAGCCACGTGCACTGGAGACTCATTACAGATGGTTTATCTCGTCTTTGTGGCGCAAGGGACATCAACAGAATAAACACAGAGTGATCCCATCCACTTTGAGCAAACCCCTTATTTGAATGACCCACTGGACAGGGTGTTTGACCGTGAGCTCACCGTCGGAGTCAACCAGTGGGAAGGTCTTGAAGTCATGTGTCTGCAGCAGGTTGGTGATCTCCTCCAGGGTGTTGTAGGATGACACGACCACCACGTCCTTCACCATTATGTCCTCAACAAAGATCCTGTGAGCACTGTCAACACACCACACACATCAACTCTCTCTGTCAACACAACCCTCACTGTCCACCAAACACAACTCTAACTGATGTCACATTTGAGGACATCAACAGTTCTTATTTCATGGTCTACTGCTTCGAGTATTTACGAGGAGGTCGACAACATAATATGAGTTATTTCAGTTAACCATGTTATTGGTTGACATGTCTTAGTATTATCACAGCAAATCTGGCATGATTAAAGTCGATTCTTCTTCAATATTACAACTGAGTAGCATAGATGTAATTCACACAGCTAATCACACTGAATAAACACTGCTTAAAGTCTACCAGGTACTAGACAAGAGATAAATGAAATTCATTGCAACATATTATAGTTTAGTTTAATTAGTCAGCAACTAAACTTTGACAAACAGAAGCAAATGAAAGCAGAGCTGTTAGCAAGCGTGGAAATGATCCCAGTCATTGCAAACACAGAGGATGGCAGTGAGGTTAACAGGGGCTAATACACACTCACACACTCATTCCAGTACAAACAACTGTGTGTCTTCTATCTTACATTCATCCTAGATGTGACTGGTGTCTTCTATTTCACATTCACTCTAGAGACAACTGGTGTCTTTTATTTCACATTCACTCTAGAGACGACTGGTGTCTTTTATTTCACATTCACTCTAGAGACGACTGGTGTCTTCTATTTCACATTCACTCTAGAGACGACTGGTGTCTTCTATTTCACATTCACTCTAGAGACGACTGGTGTCTTCTATTTCACATTCACTCTAGAGACGACTGGTGTCTTCTATTTCACATTCACTCTAGAGACGACTGGTGTCTTCTATCTTACATTCACTCTAGAGACGACTGGTGTCTTCTATCTTACATTCACTCTAGAGACGACTGGTGTCTTCTATTTCACATTCACTCTAGAGACGACTGGTGTCTTCTATCTTACATTCACTCTACAGACGACTGGTGTCTTCTATTTCACATTCACTCTAGAGATGACTGGTGTCTTCTATCTTACATTCACTCTAGAGACGACTGGTGTCTTCTATCTTACATTCACTCTAGAGACGACTGGTGTCTACTATTTCACATTCACTCTAGAGACGACTGGTGTCTTCTATTTCACATTCACTCTAGAGACGACTGGTGTCTTCTATCTTACATTCACTCTAGAGATGACTGGCACCTTCTATCTTACATTCACTCTAGAGACGACTTGTGTCTTCTATCTTACATTCACTGTAGAGACGACTGGTGTCTTCTATCTTACATTCACTCTAGAGACGACTTGTGTCTTCTATCTTACATTCACTGTAGAGACGACTGGTGTCTTCTATCTTACATTCACTCTAGAGACGACTGGTGTCTTCTATCTTACATTCACTCTAGAGACGACTTGTGTCTTCTATCTTACATTCACTGTAGAGACGACTGGTGTCTTCTATCTTACATTCACTCTACAGATGACTGGTGTCTTCTATTTCACATTCACTGACATTCTCTACAGAAGAAACTTCTCTCTCACATTCAACGATACTCAGAAGAAACAATTGATTTTTCTCTCTCTGATGTTTCACAGACATTCACTCGGCAGAAACAACCAATGCCTTCTCTCTAACATTCACTGACACTCACTCAGAAGAAACAACTGACATATCCTCTCCCATTCTTCCAAACACATCCAACAAGCCAGTTATCATGTTTTCACAAATGACACATGCTTTAGTCCCAATTATTAACATGCATGGTGAAGACAGGAAAGTCATTGTTTCATGTCCTCCTTCCTATGTAAATGTAAAATGACAGAGACATTAATGTATGCATACAGGACACTAAATTATGATATTTTAAAAGTTCTTCTTACTCATTTTCGGTAAAACATTTTTAAATTCTTGAATCTCTTAAGAAAACCAATTAAATGGTAGTTTTCTGATTGTTTAAATAGAGTTACCCAGAATTATGTTTAAAAGCTATCCTAACATGTTTTAATGGATACTAGGTTGGTTTAATTTTTGCAAAATCAATTCTAAATGAGCCTAAACTGAAACCGAGGAAGGACCTTCAAAAAACAATTATTGGACAAATCGTAGACAGACACACAAATAAACCAGGCAGATGGATGCATTTTCATATAATAAAATAAATCACCCACAATAAAGACGCTTATAGTCAGGGCTATTCCAGAAAGTTACAGAGTGGAGGCTGGAGGCACACTTTAGGGGATACACATGGACAAATAATCATTTTATAACAATTGGTACATTAATATTCTAAACTCATTCTTTGTTATTTTATTTTATATTATAAAAACCTGTCTCCTACCTCCTGTATAGTTATATCTGGAATGACCCTCACCATAGCAACAGAACAAAACAAAACATCAATTATGGTAAACTCTCATTGTGTTGGAATTAGTCTAACAAGAAGACAAGTCACATGACATGGCTTGAATTGGTCCAGTAAATTGTTTTATCATGACCAGAAACCGGTGTTGACACAACTGGTGCCTTGCCTGAAGTATCCAACAGTATGAGGTTTCACCAAACAACAAACGACAGCTTACATCCAATCATTATACTAGGCAATATGCAACACAAACAGAGCCAACAATAGCATGCACTGCGAGAGACATAGGGTAGAAACATTTCAAAACACATGTAAAAATATTTGAAAATGTCTACAATGATAAATTTTCACATTTATAAAACACGATTCTTCACCGCCCCTCCCCAAAAAAAACGCTTTAGCTTAAACTTGATATTTATAAAACCGGATTCTTCATCGTAACTCAGAACATCATGTGATTATAACACACAATGTGCACATATATATTATTATGACACATACTGCACCGAACAGTAACAACCTAATTGTCTAAGTCTTGAGGTGTCGGTGACGATCCCATGATGCACCTGGTACACGTAAGAGAAAGGAACGCTTTGACTTGTATTCGTGCTGCGGCATTCTGCCCCGCCTGCTCCTATCACCTGTCAGTGGCAGAGTTCAGAGGCATTACAGAAAGCAGAAATTGAGACAGACAGGAAAGTACGGAAAGAAAAGCAAAACATAAATACATACTTAACAGTGGCCTCATTTACAAAGTCTGGTAAATATGGAAGCTTCTTGATTTGAATGATACTATCATAGAAGGATGGCTGCAGCGTGTGAGTTACCATATTCGAAAACAGCACAGCAATCTGCAAAGCAACAAAACACAGGGGACATTATTTCAAGGTCAACATTGCTACGTGCCCCGGCAATGTCAGCCTTGAACATTCACAATGTGAATGTGACGAATGCATAGCACAAACAGTTTGATGACACGTGTCATGTGACGTGTGTCATGTGACATGTGTTACAGCCGTGGACAGACAATGTCAGTGGGACAAAGGATGTAGAACACAGGGAGCAAGTACGAGAGGGGAAGGATGAGGGGGAAGACTGGGGAGAAGGGAAGGCAGACAGTTGTGACTATGAAGATTATGTTGGGCTTCATAGTTGACCTTGTAAGAAATATACGTGATTACTACTACACGTACTGCAGTGTTAGGAATACTACATGGAGTGTGGTAGTCTGGCTCTCAGTGTTGGGAATACTACTTCATGGGTTGTGGTATTTTGGCTCTTAATGTACGGAATACTACTTCACTGGTAGTCTGGCTCTCAGTGTTGGGAATACTACTTCATGGGTTGTGGTAGTCTGGCTCACAGTGTTGGGAATACTACTTCATGGGTTGTGGTAGTCTGGCTCACAGTGTTGGGAATACTACTTCATGGGTTGTGGTAGTCTGGCTCACAGTGTTGGGAATACTACTTCATGGGTTGTGGTAGTTTGGCTCTCAGTGTTGGGAATACTACTTCATGGGTTGTGGATGTCTGGCTCAGTGTTGGGAATACTACTTCATGGGTTGTGGTAGTCTGGCTCACAGTGTTGGGAATACTACTTCATGGGTTGTGGTAGTCTGGCTCACAGTGTTGGGAATACTACTTCATGGGTTGTGGTAGGGCTTTGGGTCTCAGTGTTGGGAATACTACTTCATGGGTTGTGGATGTCTGGCTCTGTGTTGGGAATACTACTTCATGGGTTGTGGTAGTCTGGCTCTTAGTGTTGGGAATACTACTTCATGGGTTGTGGATGTCTGCCTCTCAGTGTTGGGAATACTACTTCATGGGTTGTGGTGGTCTGGCTCTTAGTGTTGGGAATACTACTTCATGGGTTGTGGATGTCTGGCTCACAGTGTTGGGAATACTACTTCATGGGTTGTGGAGTCTGGCTCTCAGTGTTGGGAATACTACTTCATGGGTTGTGGATGTCTGGCTCCAGTGTTGGGAATACTACTTCATGGGTTGTGGTAGTCTGGCTCACAGTGTTGGGAATACTACTTCATGGGTTGTGGATGTCTGGCTCTCAGTGTTGGGAATACTACTTCATGGGTTGTGGTAGTCTGGCTCTCAGTGTTGGGAATACTACTTCATGGGTTGTGGATGTCTGCCTCTTAGTGTTGGGAATACTACTTCATGGGGTGTGGTTGCCTGGTTGGAGTAATGTGACCTAATGAGTGTGGAGCAGACACTGCTGGGTCAAGTAGTGGCCAGACATCTAGTGTTGATACAGCCCCAGTACAACCCACAGCCTTGGTCATCCTTGTATTAACAAGTTAACGCTGCATCATTATAACTTATAAGTGCATATCCTCCCTGGCGCTAAGGTCTAATTGCCTCTCTCTACATCCATTCGCTTCCTCAGACAATTGTCCTCTCATCTACCACCTGGCACAGCACAGAAAACACAACCCAGTTATTTGGAATTAATGGCTAATATATATTTATATACAAGTTTTTTTTGTTGAGGGCTTTTCTCCTACCTGCGACAATCGAGTTCACCAGGTGGCTCCACTGCCTACGAGTGGGTTGCCACACCACAGGCGAGAGGGATCATTAATTAACTTTACATCTCAATTGTTAATTCAATTAAGGGCTATGAGCTATTAAGTGAACTCTGGGTGTAATCTGACGTTGACATGCCTGACTGTCTCCAAGTCTGCCACCCTACTTAGCCACACTCATACACCAATTACAAGTTTTACCAGAGTCAAGTTATCCTGCTTTGAGTTCGGCCAATTTATCCTGGATTGAGTTAGCCATAGTTAAGTTACCAGTCAAGTTATTCCAGGTTGAATTTGAAAGAATCAATTTATCCAGTTATCTTTGTGGTCAAGTTAGTTGTTTCGTGTTACCCTGCTTTTGGTCATCCTATGTCATCTTGAATTATGTCATCCTGTGACAAGCCACATGGTGTCATCATGTCATGTTAACCTGTGTCATGTCATCATTTGTCATGTCATCTTGTGACAAGTCACCCAGTGTCACGTCACCCTCTGTCATGTCATCATTTGTCATGTCATCCTGTGACATGTCACCCTCTGTCACATCAACCTCTGTCAAACCTGCCACATTTTTGGGATGGCAATCTATATTTTTAACCTAAAATTCTCTAAGAATCGATATCAATCTGTATCAAATGACTTGTATACAAATTTGTTGTGCATACCCTAACAACACATGGATACACCATATAAAACAAATAAACATCCAATATAATTTAATAGAAATATTGTTTAACCACAGAAAGAAAGTTGAACAAGTGTTGAGAATTTTGCAAACACGCAATAATTATTAATTGGATATCTTTTAGTTAGTAAAGGCCAAACAACACCTATTAATGTAATATCAAATTAATTAACAATGTAGCAAAAGTTGAAAGAGAAACTTTTATAACAAGGCCAAATAATTTCAAACAATCTACTCTGCTTTTGTTGTTCTGCAATGATTCAAACATTACATTAACATAATCTTTACCCATTTAAAAATATTATTTGTCTGCTCAGTAACTGATGAACTGAATAGAATAATTTTCCTAATTTATTTTACTTAGCCTATAACATTATAGATCGACTGTCATCCTAGCCTAGGTGATGCAGGCTATAATTACTAAAATATGTTTTTGACATGCATCTTTCTATCTGTAATATGTTCTGCTGCTGAGATTTGTCAAATATACATGAACTAGATCAAACCTATGTTGGCATTGGGTTAAATATTTACCAGATGGCACATCGATTAACAAGGTGTCTTCTTCACCTGTACTGAGCGATAGTAGGGCACGTGTCAGGTGCGGCGTTGTACTCGTATCAAACTTATAACTGGTGTCAACAATAGGTCAAACAGGTCTCCACTGTGCAACAACACAATACTTGATTGAATTAAGCTCTGCTATTGTCTGTGAAGTTGGCTAACTGAAGGGATTAATGACCTATTGTATACCATGCAGGGCAAGTGACGCTGACTGGTTATTTGGGTTGGTTTGATGTCTGATTGTTTAGACAATTTCAACGCAGGCGGGCAGGAAATAATGCAGTCATGTCCTGCTGATAACGTCCTTAATAACAACTAAAGTAACAATTCGCCAATTTGGCGAAGAGTTTTTATTTATTTTTGCGAAATAGCAAACTGTTTCGCCTATGGCCCAATTGGAGATCGGCAGTGCAAACCTAGCAGATTGCACCATTCCCACCTGTTGAGCCACCTGCTGCAGTTTTCAGAGCTAAAATTTAGGAGCACGCCATCTACAATAAACTAATCAGTTTAGTTTGTTCGTTTCAAATTGATTTACTTAGTCACTAACAATAAACGATTATTCCATTATACTGCATAGTTTTGCGACGCACACAAGGACATAATGTGGTTAAAAATATTTTTTCATAAATTTATCGAGTACAGCTGTACAGTATCACTTTAAAAAATGCAAAAAATCCATATCGGATACGGGTAATCTGAATCATGTGGCAGGTCTGCTGTGTCATGCATCTTGATTCCTGAATCATGTTAACATGTCATCCTGTGTCATGTTGTCATGTGTTGTTATTCACGATCGTGTCCTGGACAAACACGGGAAGACAAGAGAGAGGGAGATGACAAGACGATGTGAGACTGTGACAGTGCATGTAGGGAGGTGGACAAGGCAGTCAATGTGCCTGAGGGTGACATCTCAGTGCCTTGATGACCCACGTGCATACAAGTAACCCAATCAAACCAATCATACAACTAAGGCCGATTCAAATGTCATTTCAAAAAACATCATTAATGTGTACAGTGTAATGCCTTTTCTTTCCAAACAAATATGTGTGATACAGCAGGAATATAACAATATGTAAACGACTGCAAGTAACTGTAACATAATGAAATAACTACTCACATGCAATTACATGTACATCTACAACAGAGCCAGTGTATTGGGCATGTGTGGCTATGTTAATGTTTTCATCATATAGAGAATTTGCATTTTAGGCACAAAACTTCTCCAGGTATTAATCTATGGCTATGAATAATCCTATATGAATAATATGATAATAATCAAATGTTGATCATACTTATCCAACACTACAAATGAATAGAACTAAAGCAAATAAGATTAAAGGTTTATCAAAATGAAATATGAAAATGCCTTAGTTGTATGACTTCAACAAGTGAAGGAAGATGAAGAATGCAACTACTCTGGTAGTCAAGATCATTATACCACGGCCATCAGTACTATGGCAAGGCCATATGTAGTATGACGAGGCCATCAGTACTATGGCAAGGCCATATGTAGTATGACGAGGCCATCAGTACTATGGCAAGGCCATATGTAGTATGACGATGCCGTCAGTACTATGGCAAGGCCATATGTAGTATGACGAGGCCGTCAGTACCATGGCAGGGCCATATGTAGTATGACGAGGCCATCAGTACTATGGCAAGGCCATATGTAGTATGACGAGGCCATCAGTACTATGGCAAGGCCATATGTAGTATGACAAGGCCGTCAGTACTATGGCAAGGCCATATGTAGTATGACGAGGCCATCAGTACTATGGCAAGGCCATATGTAGTATGACGAGGCCATCAGTACTATGACAAGGCCATGTGTAGTATGACGAGGCGTCAGTACATGGCAAGGCCATTGTAGTATGACGAGGCCATCAGTACTATGGCAAGGCCATATGTAGTATGACGAGGCCATCAGTACTATGGCAAGGCCATATGTAGTATGACAGGCCTCAGTACTATGGCAAGGCCATATGTAGTATGAGAGGCCATATACTATGGCAAGGCCATTGTAGTATGAGGCCTCAGTACTATGGCAAGGCCATTGTAGTAGACGAGGCCTAATCTATGGCAAGGCCATGTGTAGTATGAGGCCGTCAGTACTATGCAAGGCCTGTGTAGTATGACGAGGCCGTCAGTACTATGGCAAGGCCATGTGTAGTATGACGAGGCCGTCAGTACTATGCAAGGCCTTGTGTAGTATGACGAGGCCGTCAGTACTATGCAAGGCCATGTGAGTATGACGAGGCCGTCAGTACTATGGCAAGGCCATGTGTAGTATGACGAGGCCTCAGTACTATGGCAAGGCCATGTGTAGTATGACGAGGCCTCAGTTCTATGGCAAGGCCATTTGTAGTATGAGAGGCCGTCAGTTCTATGGCAAGGCCATTTGTAGTATGACGAGGCCGTCAGTCTATGGCAAGGCCATTGTAGTATGACGAGGCCTAATACTATGGCAAGGCCATTGTAGTATGAGAGGCCTCAGTACTATGGCAAGGCCATGTAGTATGAGGCCTATACTATGGCAAGGCCATTGTAGTATGACGAGCCTCAGTACTATGGCAAGGCCATGTAGTATGACGAGGCCGTCAGTACTATGCAAGGCCTGTGTAGTATGACGAGGCCGTCAGTACTATGGCAAGGCCATTGTAGTATGACGGGCCTATATATGGCAAGGCCATGTGTAGTATGCGAGGCCTCAGTACTATGGCAAGGCCATGTGTAGTATGACGAGGCCGTCAGTACTATGGCAAGGCCTTGTAGATGACGAGGCCGTCAGTACTATGGCAAGGCATTGTAGTATGACGAGGCCTCAGTACTATGGCAGGCCATTGTAGTATGGGGCCGTCAGAATGCAAGGCCATGTGTAGTATGAGAGGCCGTCAGTACTATGGCAAGGCCATTGTAGTATGACGAGGCCTCAGTACTATGGCAAGGCCATTGTAGTATGACGAGGCCATCAGTACTATGGCAAGGCCATATGTAGTATGACGATGCCGTCAGTACTATGGCAAGGCCATGTGTAGTATGACGAGGCCGTCAGTACTATGGCAAGGCCATATGTAGTATGACGAGGCCATCAGTACTATGGCAAGGCATATGTAGTATGACGAGGCCATCAGTACTATGGCAAGGCCATATGTAGTATGACGAGGCCGTCAGTACTATGGCAAGGCCATATGTAGTATGACGAGGCCATCAGTACTATGGCAAGGCCATATGTAGTATGACGAGGCCTCAGTACTATGGCAAGGCCATTGTAGTATGACGAGGCCTCAGTACTATGGCAAGGCCATATGTAGTATGACGAGGCCATCAGTACTATGGCAAGGCCATATGTAGTATGACGAGGCCTCAGTACTATGGCAAGGCCATATGTAGTATGACGAGGCCATCAGTACTATGGCAAGGCCATATGTAGTATGACGAGGCCATCAGTACTATGGCAAGGCCATATGTAGTATGACAAGGCCTCAGTACTATGGCAAGGCCATGAGTATGACAGGCCGTCAGTACTATGGCAAGGCCATATGTAGTATGACGAGGCCATCAGTACTATGACAAGGCCATATGTAGTATGACGAGGCCATCAGTACTATGGCAAGGCCATATGTAGTATGACGAGGCCTCAGTACTATGGCAAGGCCATTGATATGACGAGGCCTCAGTACTATGACAAGGCCATTGTAGTATGACGAGGCCATCAGTACTATGGCAAGGCCATTGTAGTATGACGAGGCCTCAGTACTATGGCAAGGCCATTGTAGTATGACAGGCCATCAGTACTATGGCAAGGCCATGTGTAGTATGACGAGGCCGTCAGTACTATGGCAAGGCCATTTGTAGTATGACGAGGCCGTCAGTCTATGCAAGGCCATTTGTAGTATGACGAGGCCGTCAGTACTATGGCAAGGCCATTTGTAGTATGACGAGGCCGTCAGTACTATGGCAAGGCCATGTGTAGTATGACGAGGCCATAATACTATGGCAAGGCCATGTGTAGTATGACGAGGCCATCAGTACTATGGCAAGGCCATGAGTAGTATGACGAGGCCGTCAGTACTATGGCAAGGCCTTGTGTAGTATGACGAGGCCGTCAGTACTATGGCAAGGCCATATGTAGTATGACGAGGCCTCAGTACTATGGCAAGGCCATTGTAGTATGACGAGGCCTCAGTACTATGGCAAGGCCATGTGTAGTATGACGAGGCCGTCAGTACTATGGCAAGGCCATATGTAGCATGACGAGGCCGTCAGTACTATGGCAAGGGCATATGTAGTATGACGAGGCTATCAGTACTATGGCAAGGCCATATGTAGTATGACGAGGCCGTCAGTACTATGGCAAGGCCATGTGTAGTATGACGAGGCCGTCAGTACTATGGCAAGGCCTTGTGTAGTATGACGAGGCCGTCAGTACTATGGCAAGGCCATGTGTAGTATGACGAGGCCGTCAGTACTATGGCAAGGCCATGTGTAGTATGACGAGGCCGTCAGTACTATGGCAAGGCCATGTGTAGTATGACGAGGCCGTCAGTACTATGGCAAGGCCATATGTAGCATGACGAGGCCGTCAGTACTATGGCAAGGGCATATGTAGTATGACGAGGCTATCAGTACTATGGCAAGGCCATATGTAGTATGACGAGGCCGTCAGTACTATGGCAAGGCCATGTGTAGTATGACGAGGCCATCAGTACTATGACAAGGCCATGTGTAGTATGACGAGGCCGTCAGTACTATGGCAAGGCCATGTGTAGTATGACGAGGCCATCAGTACTATGGCAAGGCCATATGTAGTATGACGAGGCCGTCAGTACTATGGCAAGGCCATGTGTAGTATGACGAGGCCATCAGTACTATGGCAAGGCCATATGTAGTATGACGAGGCCGTCAGTACTATGGCAAGGCCATATGTAGTATGACGAGGCCATCAGTACTATGGCAAGGCCATATGTAGTATGACGAGGCCGTCAGTACTATGGCAAGGCCATATGTAGTATGACGAGGCCTCAGTACATGCAAGGCCATATGTAGTATGACGAGGCCATCAGTACTATGCAAGGCCATATGTATATGACGAGGCCATCAGTACTATGGCAGGCCATATGTAGTATGACAGGCCGTCAGTACTATGGCAAGGCCATATGTAGTATGAAGGCCATCAGTACTATGGCAAGGCCATATGTAGTATGACGAGGCCATCAGTACTATGGCAAGGCCATATGTAGTATGACGAGGCCGTATCTATGGCAAGGCCATTGTAGTATGACGGCCATCAGTACTATGGCAAGGCCATATGTAGTATGACGAGGCCATCAGTACTATGGCAAGGCCATATGTAGTATGACGAGGCCATCAGTACTATGGCAAGGCCTATGTAGTATGACGAGGCCGACTATGACATGATCACTATGGCAAGGCCATATGTAGTATGACGAGGCCGTCAGTACTATGGCAAGGCCATGTGTAGTATGACGAGGCCATCAGTACTATGGCAAGGCCATATGTAGTATGACGAGGCCATCAGTACTATGGCAAGGCCATATGTAGTATGACAAGGCCGTCAGTACTATGGCAAGGCCATATGTAGTATGACGAGGCCATCAGTACTATGGCAAGGCCATATGTAGTATGACGAGGCCATAATACTATGGCAAGGCCATGTGTAGTATGAGGCCGTCAGTACTATGGCAAGGCCATGTGTAGTATGACGAGGCCGTCAGTACTATGGCAAGGCCATGTGTAGTATGACGAGGCCGTCAGTACTATGGCAAGGCCATGTGTAGTATGACGAGGCCGTCAGTACTATGGCAAGGCCATGTGTAGTATGACGAGGCCGTCAGTACTATGGCAAGGCCATGTGTAGTATGACGAGGCCGTCAGTACTATGGCAAGGCCATGTGTAGTATGACGAGGCCGTCAGTACTATGGCAAGGCCATGTGTAGTATGACGAGGCCGTCAGTACTATGGCAAGGCCATGTGTAGTATGACGAGGCCGTCAGTACTATGGCAAGGCCATGTGTAGTATGACGAGGCCGTCAGTACTATGGCAAGGCCATTGTAGTATGACGAGGCCGTCAGTTCTATGGCAAGGCCATTTGTAGTATGACGAGGCCGTCAGTACTATGGCAAGGCCATTTGTAGTATGACGAGGCCGTCAGTACTATGGCAAGGCCATGTGTAGTATGACGAGGCCATCAGTACTATGGCAAGGCCATGTGTAGTATGACGAGGCCATCAGTACTATGGCAAGGCCATGTGTAGTATGACGAGGCCGTCAGTACTATGGCAAGGCCATGTGTAGTATGACGAGGCCGTCAGTACTATGGCAAGGCCATGTGTAGTATGACGAGGCCGTCAGTACTATGGCAAGGCCATGTGTAGTATGACGAGGCCGTCAGTACTATGGCAAGGCCATGTGTAGTATGACGAGGCCGTCAGTACTATGGCAAGGCCATGATGTAGTATGACGAGGCCGTCAGTACTATGGCAAGGCCATATGTAGCATGACGAGGCCTCAGTACTATGGCAAGGCCATATGTAGTATGACGAGGCCGTCAGTACTATGGCAAGGCCATTGTAGTATGACGAGGCCGTCAGTACTATGGCAAGGCCATGTGTAGTATGACGAGGTCAGTACTATGGCAAGGCCATGTGTAGTATGACGAGGCCGTCAGTACTATGGCAAGGCCATATGTAGTATGACGAGGCCATCAGTACTATGGCAAGGCCATATGTAGTATGACGAGGCCGTCAGTACTATGGCAAGGCCATATGTAGTATGACGAGGCCATCAGTACTATGGCAAGGCCATATGTAGTATGACGAGGCCGTCAGTACTATGGCAAGGCCATATGTAGTATGACGAGGCCGTCAGTACTATGGCAAGGCCATATGTAGTATGACGAGCCCATCAGTACTATGGCAAGGCCTTATGTAGTATGACGAGCCCATCGGTACTATGGCAAGGCCATATGTAGTATGACGAGGCCAACAGTACAATGGCAAGGTCTTATGTAGTATGACGAGGCCATCAGTACTATGGCAAGGCCATATGTAGTATGACGAGGCCATCAGTACTATGACACTGCCATCAGCACTATGACAAGGCCATCAGTACTATGACACTGCCATCAACACTATGACACTGACATCAGCACTATGACACTGCCATCAGCACTATGACAATGCCATCAGCTCTTATGACAATGCCATCAGCACCATGACAATGCCATCAGCACCACGACAAGGCCACCAGCACTATGACACTGCCATCAGCACCATGACAAGGCCACCAGCACTATGACACTGCCATCAACACCATGACAAGGCCATCAGCACCATGACACTGCCATCAGCACTATGACACTGCCATCAGCACTATGACACTGCCATCAGCACCATGACACTGCCATCAGCACTATGACACTGCCATCAACACCATGACAAGACCATCAGAACTATGACACTGCCATCAGCACTATGACACTGCCATCAGTACTATGACACTGCCATCAGTACCACGACAAAGCAACTAAGTTGTACTGGGAGTGTAAATCATGTGTGTGTGGGAACAGTAGTGCGCACTAACTAATGAGGGTGCAAGCTATGTGTATCATGTGATAAAGTGTTGACAGTGCTAACTAGTGCATGCTCTAATGTGTCAGTGTAGTCAGCAAGGGTTAGTGCATTCTACCTAGCACTAGTGCACTGTCGACTGACTGCAGTCACACAGTTGCTACGCTACTTGTTGTTTCAGCTTTGATGATGACGCAGTGCTGACTGCATGAATCTCATTTTGGTGTCATTCACGGAGATGTCCAGTCAATTACAAGACAGTACTGAGCACTTGAGTACACAATGCAATGTGTCATGTGGTTGTTTACGAATGTCATCACGCTGACAGACTGGACTCTAGGGCACACACCAGTCGCTAGTAGCAACAATATGTACACACAACGATGGAAGAATCCGGTCTCTGTAATTCTAAATTCTGCTCATTTAGCAATGCCTGTAATGTGGTGAGAAACACTCTTAGTACAGCTGACAGTTATTGCTAGATAACAGATAGTTCGGTTAGAAAGTTTTTTACAACGAACTATTAAATCTCCCCGCTGTATTAGCATTTAAGAATGGGTCGTCAATTAACTGGTTAGACACAATTATTCTAAGCAACATACCTGCTTTGGCACTTTCTAATCCAAGCAGTATAACATTCCAGCAACAGATGTTGCTATTCTTGAATTTGTTCATACTCAAATCATTTTGTGAATCTGTACAGGTGAATATTATGCATTTCGAAGAAAGTACAGCAAAAACTCACTGTACTAAATCATCTGCAAAACAAACGTGTCAGTTATCCTTAAACCATGACAGATACCCAGATATTCAGTTCCCCACCACACATTGCCCCCTACAATATAGTTCCCCCCAGCAGTGTACTAAGATGATACGAGTATTTGTTTTTAAAAGAGAACAATGAAAATAAGCATATTGCATTGTGTGCTACAAATAGGAAGGCAATTTGAAAGACTGAAATAAAATAACGAAAGCCACAATCACCACATGCAAGTTTAAAAACTGAAAACATGAAAAAATCATCAAATCAAAACAACCACCACCAGGAGAAGGTATTTCTGAAAAACAGATTTGTTGTGAGAACACACGCTGAAGCACAGGGTGGAGAAAACGTGCTACAAGACAACACTAATTAGCAAAACTGAAAAGAAACTGAAACACACCAAGAGAAAGAGAAACTGAAAAAGAACTACAAGGCAAATGTCACGCACAGATTCACTCACAACATATTAATCTACACCACTGCTCAAGAAACCCGCAAACATGTTAGGTGTTACCGTTACCGATCGTAGAATTTCGCCAAGTTCTTCAAATGCGCTACTATATAAATGCCCTCCACCCAAATGCACTCGGACAATTCATGCAGGAAACATGTGTTGCAATTTGCAGGTATAAGAATATCCAATTTCTCTTTTCTATAAAGTCTTACGTGTTTACATTACTTATAATTTCGACTGGTTCATATATCCCATCTATAAAAATTCTTGTGTTTTCGCAGGAGAAAGTACAAGAGTTATAACAATAGGTGTTTGTAAACAAATGTGTCGGAAAAGGAGGGTACTTGTGTTGTTTCTGTTTTTCCTGCATGTAATATCCTAGTGTCATCTATATGTTTTGTTACTGTTAGTAAAGCCATCTACAGCAGCATCTCAGGTTTTGATGAAGCCAAACAACCCCAGCGTGACCGAGGCCTCCGTGCTACCACGCATACATAGAGGGGTGAGGGTAAACAACACAACAGCTATGTGACAGTCACGCACAGTGTTACAACAGTGGGCAAACACACTCCAAAATAATTCCTCTGTGTACATTTGTTACGATATGCAGACCATGAGCAACAGTTTCTATGGACCAGAAATAGCAACAAATTGTGGCTCCACTGAACAGTTTGTGTATTTGCTGCAATCAGTCTGGAGCACAAGTGAGCACAGATTGCACAAGGGAGACAGAGAGAGAAGAGTAGGTAACTGAGACAACACTCCACAGAAAGGCGGAACAGAGGTCTGTTCTCCAGAAGACCACTGGTGAAATAACACCATCAAGTGTAACCTTGATGAAAGTACTAGTAATACGATCAAGTGTAACCTTGATGAAAGTACTAGTAACACCATCAAGTGTAACCTTGATGAAAGTACTAGTAATACGATCAAGTGTAACCTTGATGAAAGTACTAGTAATACGATCAAGTGTAGGCAGAAGCCAAGCAGATCTAAAGGCGCAGTCAACAACGTCGAGAACTTGTGAGAGGACAGAGGAACTATTTTGTGAAGGCGTGTCAACTAGATGACGTGTCCCATATACAACATCAAGACGTGGGCGTTAGGGCAGGCACAATGCACAGACAACGGGAGGTGTGTATTACTTGATGAAGAGCTTCGTGTTAAGGAGGGTCTCTGGTAGATAAGGCAGTCGTTTGATCTGGATGATCATGTCATAGAAGGATGGCTGGAGCGACGCAGCAACACCATTCGCTATCATTACGGAGATCTGGACAGAAGAACACAGTATATGGCTTATTGCGGGACAGGACAGAGGACACAGTACACTGTACACAGTTCAACGGGGACATCTACACAGAAGAACACAGTACATGGCTTACTGTGGGAATTCCGGACAGAAGAACAAAGTACACGGTACATGGCTTAACGTGGGACATCTAGGCAGAAGAACAGTACACAGTCTACTGTGGGAATTCCGGACAGAAGAACAAAGTACACTATACATAGTTTAACGTGGGACATCTGGACAAAAACTAAAAGTTTTACTGCGAGAAGTCTGCAATTTTAACATGTTGAAACCATTGTGAAAAACATAGCGTGTCGCAAAATGTTACTAGCTCACTTTTTGTTTGTTATAGACATCTTAAAGCATACATTTATAAACACTAAGTCTGCAATTTTAACATGTTGAAACCATTGTGAAAAACATAGCGTGTCGCAAAATGTTACTAGCTCACTTTTTGTTTGTTATATACATCTTAAAGCATACATTTATAAACACTGTTTATAATAAGTGATATATTTACCACTGTATAGTTTTTATAAATTATTATTAAATGAAATGCATGACACCAACATAGAATTGTAATGTATGTGATGGCTATAGTTGTTCGACCTACTCAATATTGTGTTCTAGCCACACTAGGGTTAACTACCTAACACACTGTGTCCCACATAGAGGGTGACGTTGTCAGGAGGGGTGGCATTCACTTTACCCTGCTGACACCCGCAACCCTGTTATCTTTGCGATCTGAGGCTAGAAAATCAAAACATTCAACACGCCCTGCTTACAGAATGCCAGTCATTGTCACTACTAAAATAGTTTATATTTATAATATGACATATATCAAATGTACACTATATATACATGTAGGGATGTATACATTGTATGTGTGTTGGGCAGGAGTAGCATGCGGGAGAAAGGGGTGGGGATGGCAACTCAACTCAGAAACATGGTCAGGAAAAGAATGTAGAGTCACAAAGTGAAATTATTATCAGCATGACATATCATAATATACATTTAGTAATCACGTATCTGAGTATCATACACACACATACACACACATACATATATATATATATATATAACTAGAAATTAACTATTCTATATTAACACTAGGCAACATTACTACGACAATGAAATACTTCAAACATGTCTCATTATATTTATGCAAACACAATATCAAGCAAAATATTTCCTATTACAGAAATGAGATTTTGAAAACTTGTATTATCTTGCTGGATACTGACATGTCCGGCATTTACAAGTATCTACCTCAAAAGGTTTTCTGAGCACAAGAAACAGTACGTTACTGAATATCTGCAGCATAAGACTAAAGTGAAAGTGAAAGCTGGACTTACCACACAGGGAAGAACATGAGCTATCTGACCTGTCAGTTCAAAGACAATGACCGCCGTGGAGATGGTGTGAGTGACACTGCCCGACAGTGCCGCGGCACCAACTATGGCATAGCCGCCCGGCACTATCGTCTGCCCCCCGATGCCACGCGGGAACCAAACCGCCATGCACTCTCCCATTAGACGGCCAAAGGCTGCACCTACAGGCACAGGTAACCAGGCTAGACATACGCCTTCTGACATGCACGCACGCACGCATGCATGCGCACTCACACACACACCTGTACAATGTGTAAACGCATCAACTAGTTCCTGTGTATCCTACTCACACACAAATGAAACACGCCACTGTGACAGCACAAACACGCCACTGTGACGGCACAAACACACCACTGTGACGGCACAAACACGCCACTGTGATGGCACAAACACGCCACTGTGATGGCACAAACACGCCACTGTGACGGCACAAACACGCCACTGTGACGGCACAAACACGCCACTGTGACGGCACAAACACGCCACTGTGACGGCACAAACACGCCACTGTGACGGCACAAACACGCCACTGTGACGGCACAAACACGCCACTGTGACGGCACAAACACGCCACTGTGACGGCACAAACACGCCACTGTGACGGCACAAACACGCCACTGTGACGGCACAAACATGCCACTGTGACGGCACAAACACGCCACTGTGACGACACAAACACGCCACTGTGACGGCACAAACACGCCACTGTGACGGCACAAACACGCCACTGTGACGACACAAACACGCCACTGTGACGGCACAAACACGCCACTGTGACGGCACAAACACGCCACTGTGACGACACAAACACGCCACTGTGACGGCACAAACTGTTACCATAAGAAGTATGTATTCATAGCAAAAGCATTTTCACACATAATGTGTGTTCACTGAATTATTTCAATCCTGTTAAGTTTCCCTAAACCATTGTATCTGCTAACATGCAATTTAGTTATGGGAATTTTATTATTTGATAATTAAGGTTCTTATATGTGACAGCAGCCAGGAATGGATACTTGAATTCCTTCACATAATATACATATAAATAATTCATACATATATATATATATACATACATACATACATACATACATACATACATACATACATACATATATTACATCTACACACAGCCAAGAGACAAAGTGGTGGGTCGTTACACAGTGTGTACTGTTTTACCAGTTTGCCATGTGTTCCAATGCCATTGGAGCTGTACAGAAATGTAAGTATCATTACTGGATCAGTAGTTGCCTTAACAACACACCTGTACTGCCCAGCCGACCAGGAGAAGACAGACAACCATATATTTTAAGTGCTAAGACGTGATAAAGCTGATACGCACCAATGGTGAAGATGGGCATGAAGACTCCAGACGGCACTGGCAGTGCAGTCGCCATCGCAGCTCCCAGAAACTGAAAGCAATACCAGTTTGTATAAACCGTACCGTAGCTGTTAAACATGTCAAAAGTGCCATCACTAACTGGCAGGCCTCCTTCATCATACAGTGCTGCCTTCTTCAGGGGCAGCATCAACTACTGCACACCACCACAGGACAGAGCGGAACACTTGTTTTTGTTGAAGGATTACAGACAATTCCAGTGTCATCTGTACCCTGAAGACATATGTACACCAATGATGTGTGTACACAGATGATGTTTGTACACTGTCAAAACCTGTACACACATGTTGTCTAATAAACACCTAAAAACTAAAGTAATCTGGATGAGTTACAAAGAAAGTTCAACATTTGCTCAGCAGTTGACATATACGTGTTAACCACCCTTTACTTCTGTGTCACCTTGGATGCCTGGATACCATGACAACTGACACTTGTCACAATAAACACAACTCACTGTTATGACAGTGATTACAACTCACCATTATGAAAATGAACTCATCTCATTCTCTTGACAATGAACACAACTAACCCTCACGACGATGAACAATGAACACAACTCACCCTCATGACAATGAACACAACTCACCCTCATGACGATGAACACAACTCACCCTCATGACGATGAACACAACTCACCCTCATGACAATGAACACAACTCACCCTCATGACGATGAACACAACTCACCCTCATGACGATGAACACAACTCATCCTCATGACGATGAACACAACTCACCCTCATGACAATGAACACAACTCACCCTCATGACGATGAACACAACTCACCCTCATGACGATGAACACAACTCACCCTCATGACGATGAACACAACTCACCCTCATGACAATGAACACAACTCACCCTCATGACAATGAACACAACTCACCCTCATGACGATGAACACAACTCATCCTCATGACGATGAACACAACTCACCCTCATGACAATGAACACAACTCACCCTCATGACAATGAACACAACTCACCCTCATGACAATGAACACAACTCACCCTCATGACGATGAACACAACTCACCCTCATGACGATGAACACAACTCACCCTCATGACGATGAACACAACTCATCCTCATGACAATGAACACAACTCATCCTCATGACAATGAACACAACTCATCCTCATGACGATGAACACAACTCACCCTCATGACGATGAACACAACTCATCCTCATGACAATGAACACAACTCACCCTCATGACAATGAACACAACTCATCCTCATGACAATGAACACAACTCATCCTCATGACGATGAACACAACTCATCCTCATGACAATGAACACAACTCATCCTCATGACGATGAACACAACTCATCCTCATGACAATGAACACAACTCATCCTCATGACAATGAACACAACTCACCCTCATGACAATGAACACAACTCACCCTCATGACGATGAACACAACTCATCCTCATGACAATGAACACAACTCACCCTTATGACAATGAACACAACTCACCCTCATGACATGAACACAACTCACCCTCATGACAATGAACACAACTCATCCTCATGACAATGAACACAACTCACCCTCATGACAATGAACACAACTCACCCTCATGACAATGAACACAACTCATCCTCATGACAATGAACACAACTCACCCTCATGACAATGAACACAACTCATCCTCATGACAATGAACACAACTCATCCTCATGACAATGAACACAACTCATCCTCATGACAATGAACACAACTCATCCTCATGACGATGAACACAACTCACCCTCATGACAATGAACACAACTCACCCTCATGACAATGAACACAACTCACCCTCATGACAATGAACACAACTCACCCTCATGACAATGAACACAACTCACCCTCATGACAATGAACACAACTCACCCTCATGACAATGAACACAACTCATCCTCATGACAATGAACACAACTCACCCTCATGACAATGAACACAACTCACCCTCATGACAATGAACACAACTCACCCTCATGACAATGAACACAACTCATCCTCATGACAATGAACACAACTCACCCTCATGACAATGAACACAACTCATCCTCATGACAATGAACACAACTCATCCTCATGACAATGAACACAACTCACCCTCATGACGATGAACACAACTCACCCTCATGACGATGAACACAACTCACCCTCATGACGATAAAGCATATTAGCGTGAGGAAGACGTTGTTGGTAGGTCCGGCCCACCGGAGCACAATCTCTTTCTCGTTCACGTTCAGATACGCGTTTGGGTCCGACCACGTCACATTGGTGAACAACTCATCGAGGGCCTCGCCATTGGTCAACTGAAAACATGTGATCAATGCCCTCAGTTAGAAAGTTTTGTTCAGTTTATTTGAATCTCCCATTCATCAGCTTTAGAGATGTTATCCCATTTAAAGACTACATTAATAAAATATAACTTTAGCCTATATTTCCATACACTCTTGCAAACAAATCATCAATTTATAATTATTCTATTTCAACTTAAAAGTACCAAAAATACTCTTATGGGAATAACTATAAAGTATTTTGTTTACATACATTCAATACAAAATGTAACCTGGTAAAGACAAAAACAAAACGCTAACTCCACATCAAAGTAGATACATTAACTGTTTGAGACAGGTGGCACCACCTACCCGTCCAGCATTGAACTGCCCCAGTCCGCCAGGGTAATTCACTGTTGCAATAAGGAACATCACTGATGCCGGGAATATGAACCGACTGGAGAAACAAAGAGAACACAAGACTGTTAGGTATGTTTCTTACACAATATCTCCATGTATCACATCAGGCCATATAATTAATATAGTCAATGTTACATCTTCTATATTAATGTAGTTACATTACGTTACATAAAATTATACAAAGTTCTGCTAAACTTAATTTTTGTCCTACAAATCTGAAACTTTGAATGCAAAATATATACAACTGTTATTTAGATGAAGAAAATGATGAGGCTAATTAAATATATATACTTATATAGTGCCAAGTCTACCTACTTTATTATTAAAATATTTAAAGTATCATTGTGTCGCATAAGCAAACGCTCATAAACAGAAGACAAAGAAGGCTTAATATCCGTCTACAAGTCACGATAAGAGTGAAAATATTGATAAAAATTAATAATTTAAATATATTGTTTTTCAAGGTCCTCGCAAATAGCTGCTTCACAGTTCTATGAACACGTCTAGAAGGTGAATGGAACAGTTGTTTGTGACAGACTAGATGAGAGAGAGAGAGACAGGAAGGAGAGAACTTGCTTCTTTTGAAGGAACGCCTTCAGCCTCTTCTGCCCGCGGATGAATGTCACAAACTTACGGTGTGTGTACACGAAGAGAGCGCCAGCAAAGCCACACGCAATACTGCAAGTAAACACAAACAGTGAACTACAAGCAAACCCAAAGATTGGACAACACAAATAGTGAAAAATCTTGCAGGTAAACACAAGTATTCCATGGATAAAAGTACAAACAAGTACAAAATAGCAAGTAGATAATGCTGTATGCAAACACAAAAATGGATAGTGCTGAAGTAAACGCAAACAGTGTACAGTACTGTGAGCGAACACAAATTGTGGATGGCACTGTAAGTAAACACAAATAGTGGATAGCACTGTAAGTAAACACAAATAGTGGATAGTACTGTAAGTAAACACAAATACTAGATAATAATGTAAGCAAACACAAATAGTGGATAGTTTCATAAAGTAAACACGAATAGTGGATAATACTATAAGTAAACACAAATGGTGGTTATTACTGAAGCAAGGACAAATACTGTATAGTACTGTACGTAAGCACACCTAGTGGACAACTACACAATTAGTGAATGAAGCAATTTTGGGGCAATACAATTTGTGGGTAATGTTGCTGAAGATACAGGTGGTGTAAACACAACGAAGTGGATGCACTCAAGTTCTGACCCAGCCAAGTTCTGACTTACCCAATGATAGCAAAGGCAACCAGCTCAATCACATCAAATGGAAACTCCTGCCGTAGATTCGTCTTAAACAGAGCCGTGATTGTCTCTGAAAGGAAACCACTACATTGAAGTAAGACAGACTATATAGGCATACAGTCACACACCAGGTCATGAATCACTCTCATAAACTACTGTCTACACTGGTTGAATGTTGTACTTGTATGAGTGAGAGTTAAGGCGGCCCAATGCTGTCATACAGACCTTCACGCTTGAAGATGATCGCGAGAATTCTAAAGACGAGGGCGCCACACACAGCAGAGTAGAATCCTCGCCAATAGTTGCGCACAGCAAAGTAGCTCGCTGTTACCTCAATGCTGAACAACACACCTAGAAAACAAACACATCAGTCTTAACACAGTTATCAGTAACCCCCAGTCTCAACACCATCACAAACACACCAGGCTAAACACTGAGAGCTCAAAACAACATTGCTCTGTACAAACACATTAATATAAACACACTGCTATCACAAACACACATATCAACCTACACACATCTATTGACTACTCCAGAAAATTGTCATTATCAATGTCTGCTTTTAACAAAACGTAAGACAAAATGTCTTATACTTTCACGTGTGCTGAGAGCCTTTTATAAGCTTGATGCATTTGGTTTCTAGGCAACTGGTGAAGCGTCTGGTTCACAAGAAGAATATATGTAACATGATGCATGAAAAAGTTACGTTTCTGCTGATAACTGTAAATTATAAGTGTTGACACAATATTCAACGAGACTAGTTCTTGGAGTTTTGTTGGATTCACCTCCAATGGGTGCCGCGAATGTACACGCGACGCCGACCGCACACGCAGCTGCCAGCATCTCATTGGTCCGTGACTCATTCTACAACAACACACACTTACTGCAGACTGAAGGCGTCAACTTGCCACTTCATTGCCACTTGGAACATTAACACTTTTAGATGCAACGTACATTAAGACTTTTACATGCAATTTATTGGTTTTGTTCTCATCAACAATTTCAATAGCCGTTAACTGGAATTACCACCAGGTTGTGATGCAACAGAAGTTACTGTCAGAAGTAGACGACTAAGCCGCTGAAACATCTCAGTGAAACTAAAGAAAAATAACAATTTGATGATCTTCACAACACATTTCAAGAGCACTGATGTTTTAACTTGCTTATTGGTTTATCTTGGCCAAAATTACAATCAATCCAAAAATAACACATGTATTTACTCAATCACAAAACAACAAAATGGTTTCTGATTTCAGACCAGAATTGTTTTGTTTTTGTTCACAGTTGTATGTCTAAAGATGCCAAACATTTATTGATTTATATGATTTTTGTCGTATTTATGAACATCACCAATCACATAAATCAATACATTTTTGACATCTTTAGACATACAACTGTGAACAAAAACAAAACAAGTATTGCTGTCATATATGCATTCTTGACATAAAACTAACCTGGCAAACTTCAATATCATCCAACATATAGCATTTTAAAGGTTTAACAAGATTGCCTGAAAATATCTAGATTGAATGAATTATAAATCATTTCACCTTTAGTGCCAGAGGCAAAGTTGAATAAATTGTGAGACACTTCTTTTCATGAAATCATGTGGTGACATGTTTGCATGAAGAATATAGTGCTGAAATGACACAAGCCTAGTCTACTGACCTCATAGATGCCTGTCACAGAAGTGATGAATTTACTCAGAAGAGTTGCTGTGATGCTGGCCACGTGCACAAATGGGCCCTGAAATAGCAGCAATATACTTCTTAACAGAAGTCAATACATGACACATACGTTCAGTGGCACGAAACAAGTTCTGTGTATGTAGACTTAATTACAATATGAAAATAACTGACAGACTGATAAGTTTAGGGTAAATTTAGTGTATCATCTGCACAAAACACAAACACAAGTACACCTGTATTGAATGAGATGACAAGATCTAAACTTCAAGGAGAACAAGTAAAAAATGTATGTGTAATTTTTGTGTATATCAATCAAGTGAATTTTTGTAGCAGAACTCCTAGCATGGTATCCAGATATCAATTCTGATCCATCAGTTTCACATGTCTTCAAGAAGGAATACATTTTACCTCTTTGCCAATGGGCAGACCGCACCCAAGTGATGTACACAGCCCAATAACCTTGGCTATGAGGGTCCGCAGTGTGAGGTATTCCTTCAGCACAACCCCTCGTAAGATGGTCTTCATCTCAGGGATACCGGAGCCTGCAACATAAACAATTCAAACTGCAAGTGTATCATATGTAATATGCCATGAACCTATGATCACTAACTTGAACAACCTACTTTTAAGTTAACATTTTGCCCTCATAGATTAGGGAAAAGTTTAACAAAATAATAAAACACTGACATTTCATCAGATACTGACAATGATTTTGTAACACCGAAGTTTCCTAAATTACTCCTGAATGACACATTAAATACACATTTTATGCCCTACTGACTCTTTCCAAGAGTGTCTGATGTGAATATGTGACCTTTCAAAAACTCACTAAATGGCTGTTGGGAATCTGCTGATTGCAGACTGAAAGCAACAACTTACCTATGGCGTTTGGTCCGACCAGATGGACGAAGCCCGAGGAGAAACAAATGAGCACAATGGGAAATAGTATCCACAGTAAGAACTGTAGAACTGGCATACCCTCCGACGAGTCATACAGCCACTTCCGCGCTGAAACACCGCAAACAATAAGAGTCCACAAACAAGAACCAACATATAAAACGAGAGCAAAAAACAACAAGAGTCAACAAATATTCAAAACCAACAAATAACAAGAGTCAACAAACAATCAGAGCTGACAAAAATCACAGCCAACAAACAGCAAGACTAAACAAATATTAAGAACCAAAACACAACAATAATGGTTACAAACGTCAAGTACCAAGAAGCAATACTGATCTATGTGTGACACATGTGAACATAAGCAGTGATTGCAAGAGTGAGATCCTTACCATATTCACACTTGTGGATGATAAAGTCCATGAAGTAGCTGAGCAGGGCCATGATGATGCCGAGGATTGTCAGAAATATCCAGTCTTCCCCCACTTTGGAGATAACAATGTTGTGAAACGATCGACAGCATTCTGAAAGAACAAGTGGAATTAAAAAAACTTAAACTGTTTTGTCTTTTATATTGGTGCACTTTACGAAAGTGTGTGTGTGTGTGTGTGTGTGTGTGTGTGTGTGTGTGTGTGTGTGTGTGTGCGTGCGTGCGCGAGCGTATGGTGTATGTCCAAGCTGAATAAATTACATATTTATCATTGTTGTAGTTTATTATCGATCACCAATGGTCTACGGAGATTTGAGACCATGGCAGCGAGAGTTTTTGTATTGATACTTGGACCCCAGTGATGATAAATGTTACAGCATGAAACAGGAGGAAGAGCAGTGTACGATGTTGTCAATGAAATATAGTACAGCTCCCTTTACTCATTGATTGTAGTACTTTCCAAAAACATATATAACATCTCTATTCATGAAATGCATATTTGGTCCTTAAATCTTGACATGAAATGAGGTTGTCAACTATGCCACACATTCACTGGGATTGGCGTACTCAGTTGTCACAGCAGATCAGGACGGTCGGACTGAAATGGCTAAGGACTACAAATATGTCATAATAATCAACAGTATGTTATATTAGTTTGTCAGAATGTTCAATGAATGTTACTAACGTTGTATGGCCTTTGTGTGACTGGTGTGATGGGCATAAAGACCCTTTGGGATGTCTTCTTTTTTTGATTGACGAAGCAGCTGTTTCACTTGCATAGACAGGTCGCGGCTGTACTGCCCGTACATCTGTAACAAGAAAACATTACTGAGTTGTTTCACTTGTATAGATAATTAGATAGGTCGCAACTGTACTACCCATACATCTGTAACAAGACAACATTACTGAGTTGTTTCACTTGTATAGATAATTAGATAGGTCGCAACTGTACTGCCCATACATCTGTAACAAGACAACATTACTGAGTTGTTTCACTTGTATAGATAATTAGATAGGTCGCAACTGTACTGCCCATACATCTGTAACAAGACAACATTACTGAGTTGTTTCACTTGTATAGATAATTAGATAGGTCGCAACTGTACTGCCCATACATCTGTAACAAGACAACATTACTGAGTTGTTTCACTTGTATAGACAGGTTCCAACTGTACATCTATAACAAAATAATCTTACTGAGTTATTTCATTTATATAGTCAGATCATGACCGTAATGACCACATAAATATTTGTATATACCTGTATCAAGAAGCTTCTACAAATGGAACATTCTGCTGACGAATTATTCAAACTACGAACATTTTATTAAAACTTAGTTATGCAGTGCTTACAGTTTTAAAAACCCAGCTGAATGATAAATCACTTGCCTAAATAAGTGAAATAATTTAGGCGAGTGACTTTTTACTTTTGTTTGTATCTACCAGGTGACGTTCTATGTTATCCGTGTCACAGCGCCACTGTATAATTGTGTCATGTGGCTGGTTTCGCAAAGCAATTTTTTATTATGCAGATACTTACTTGTGTAAACATTTATGGTTGCGTATGTACATCATCATAATTTACTGTCAGTCATCTTATTACCGTTAAGAACGTTCTCAGTCGCTTCATGAGACCAGCCCTGGCGTGTCGTAGATTAGGGGTGCATTTGATAAATTCCAGCCGGTTAATTAAGGATGTTATGCTCAGACACTATTTGGAAGTTATATGCTGATAATATATTTGACACTGAAACAAGCGATAATGTTAGAGAAAATAAAACCAGCATTATCATCTATGAGATTGATGACAAAGTCATCGCTGGAACAATAACATCCTGCTGGAATTGTCCTTCATGTTTTGCTGCTAGTTGGTACCACATTTCACGTGGTCTGGTGATGGAAGCGATTACCATAATAATCGCTCCCTAGCTGGCCGATTTGCATGAGCGATAGGGAGGGAAAGCGATCACACGCCTTAAAAATTAAGTACTGGTTCTGGATAGACTAGGTTTAATTGCAAGGCACGATGGCAATAGATATAGTATACACTAAAGATGCTTGCGCCACTGCACACATTAACATTTACAAATAATATGTTATTATGTAAGTCCTCTTCTGGCTTGACTAAGTATGCCTGCCTCTTGGGCCAGCTTTCTCTTTTAACTTCTGTTAGGACTGTGCACATGCATCTGAGTTTGACACAATCCATGAGGTGGACAACTGGACTGGTAGAGTGTCAACCACAGACTTTGGGAGACTGCCCTAAACGCTACGGTGTATAAATAATAGTTTTTCTAATGTTTAACTTTAATTGGCATCTTTCTCTAAATATATTTCTTTGCGAATTGTTTTCCATGAATGAAAAAACATTGATGTAACAGAAGAATCATATTTTCCTGTTAGTATCTTAAAAATCTCAATCATATCTCATCTATGGTGATGGTATGTGGGAGTATGTAATCTTAGTCTTTGTAGATGTTATTTATATTCTAGGTTTTTTTAACCAGGAATTAGTTAAGTTGCTTGACATTGAATGTTGTCTAGAGCTATAAGATGTTTAATTAAATAAGGACTCTATACCTGGTATGCAAATTCAATATGTGGTCGGACAAGAGACTTTAAAATGGTAGAAAAACACTTTTCATCTATATATTCAAAATATTTTGTTGGTTTTTTTCTGACATACATGTATGTGCCTCGAAGACGTTGAAGTAGAGTCAAAAGTTACTCCCATGTCCTTTACCCTTGTCTATTTCAGTAATTGTCTGATTCCTACCCATTATGTGAAACAAACATACCCATCTTGTGTGTGAGTGGGAACATGATGCATTATTATGTTCGACAGATTGTGGACCACTTGAAAAATAGACACAGATGCCAGGTTATCTGTATAAAGTATATGACTGTATGTGTATTATAAACATTATCTACCTATGATATAACACATGTACACATTATTTAATTTTTCAATCATCATTTAGATGAGTTTATTTGTTTATACAAGTAACTGTCACTATCAAACTTATCTAAAAAAAATCAAAGCTAACGTGACCTCAGACTCGGTTATACAAATATTTTGGCCTAAAAATTTAATTTCAAGACATTGATATATCTGAAAGTAATCACTGATTCTAACTGAAAGGATGATGCAATGGAATTTGGTGTTACAATTTGTAAAAAATATAATATGATCGACTAAATCTGAATGTAACAACAACGAATGGTTCTTTGGTTGTCCTTGAAAGTTGAATGGTCTACCGAAATTCAGCCTAAAAAACCCAGAAAGACTACACGAGCTCGGTGTCACACCGACCTCAATGCCGGATATAAATGTTTTAAATAAACAGATATACATGTTTTAAATAAAAACTGATTGCCTGGACTTTATTCACTACCCCGTAACAGGTAATCTAACTAAAAATGTCAAAAGTAAACAAGCGAAGAATAAGCTGTAACGTCAAAACTGGTGCCCGATCACCCTCCCCCGACTACGAGACAACGGCAATGGCGAAGTAAACGTTTACGTCTGGTAACAAGGTGTCGCTTTACATTAAACATAATAAACCCCCATTATCTAAGGCTTACAAGAGTCTCGTCCAATTCCCATGTTTGTTGTTGGTCTGGAAGTGAAAGATGTTCGCTAGTTTTCTCTTCTGTTGTGGTTCCGGCCGCCATGTTTGCTGATCCGGATCGTTCCCTTTTCAATGGAGTCGCAACTGTTAATATTCTCCCCCATTCATTCTGTGTTCATTCGACCACAACAGTTACCTCACCTTGAGGGTTTGCGTTAGTTTACATGTAATGGCTGTCGTTGTTATATGTTCTACCAGGTGTAATTATTGTTAAACTAATATTGGCAATAAAATAAATATTTTTTCTGATTGTGGATTCTTTAGAATTGTTCTTATATATTTATCTATATCAAAATGATGTTCGATCTCTCTTCTTACAAAGCATTTCTATTAAATACAACAACTTTCACAATGGAATGTGATAAAATCACCCGAGAACGTATCATTACAAACGCGAAAGATAGGTTGACTGGCATATTGGTTTAGTGAGTTTACCCAGTTCCGAGCTAGCCGGGAAAGGTAAAACCTCGTGACGTTAGCATTTGTAAAAAAAAAATAGGCGCTTCTACTTTTTCTTCTACTATACATACCGCGTATTGGCCACATTCAACAGATTGAACATTATTGCCGCAGGTAGCGGAAAGAGAAACGAAATAAATAAAAGTGAGGGTACGCGTTGAATACTGAATATTTTGCGTCTTCAACAAGGTCATTTTAGTATTAAAAAATGTTATTTTAGCTCGGAAATTTTGTCTTTGTAATATTTCCACCAACATTACTTTATTTCAAGCATACTGTGCTCCTATGTACACTTCTAGTCTTTGGTGCAAATTCAAAAAATATAGCCTCAAAAGCATTACCGTCGCATACAATAATAGCCTCAGAATTTTACTCAACTTACCCTCAAGATGCAGTGCAAGCTTTATGTTTGCCACCAACTACATTAAATCTTTTAATGAACGCATTCGTTCATCCATATTTAGTCTTTTATGTCGTTTTCATCAGTCGGATAATCTTCTTTTTATTTACCTACATACTGATATTCATTATAGGAGCTGTATGTACACACACTGGAGGTCGCTATTATACACATGACATTTGTACTGTATTTTATAAGCTAATTTTTAGTATTGATTTTTACAACTTATTTAATTAATTTCCTTATATATTTATCCATAATTTTTTTAACTTTACACTTATATCTTTACGTCGATCGCATCATTGCTTTGATTGTATTATATGTATTGTACTTTTCATTTAATTGTTTTATATTGTATTTTATTATATATATATATATATATATATATATATATATATATATAATATATATATATATATATATATATATATATATGGACGACGTCTTGTCTGTAAATAAAATTATTATTATTAGTAGTAGTAGTAAACTGCTGGCGTAATATTAATATAGTAGCTGCAAACTGTCTTGTAGATTCATAGTCTAGGCTAAAAGGATTGTGTTGTTTTTTCTTTTTAATACAACGTACAAAAAGCCTACTTTCTTGCTGATCAATAGATTGACTAACAGTACTTATATAATTACTGGTAGGCTTGCCAATTATAATCCTATAATAAAAAAATATTCATCATGTGAACTTAAATTATTAAAATGTTTCTTTATATTGAATTCGATTTAAACAACTAGATTAGGCCTACATTTAAAATTTAAGTGAGTTTTTATTTTTATGATTTATTGAACACCATCACCTGACTGAACACACGCACGCCTTGAACATCCATTATTTCAGAGTGACACAATTATTTAACATATCAAAAATGCAAACACATTAAAATACGGACATGTACATATACTCTTCGATCAACTGTTATATTTGTAAATACCCCGTGGTTCTACGTACGGTGGCATCGTTGTTGGTCAGGTGATACACGTACGCGTCATTTCGCCACATTTTAGGCAACGACGCCATGTTTTATTGTTGGCTGGTGACCGCAACACGTGGCGCAAGACGAGTGGGCGACGACCTTCTGTAGACGATCTGGACGTCACCTTCACACCAGCCCGGTGGATTCACTCGATTCATCTGAAGCGGCATCAGGGCATGACATAAAAGTTAGCCACAATGTATGCGCAATGCCTAAAACGGCATAACCGGGCATATATAACACCGTAGGTTGGGGGTACGTTGGGTGAATACTCCCCCTCCCCCATATAAACCCACGCACCCCCAATGCAACGTACTTCTGTTTGGAATGAAACTAGCTGTGCTTGGTTTGAAATGCTGACATAAAATTAACTATGTCTGACACCGTTTCATCGCTCGCGAAGGCAAATCTACAACCCTACCCATTTTCCCTCCCCTGCATGGGAGGCATCTCCTCAAACAAGATGAGTGTTTGTTGGAAACAAACAATCGTAGGCCGAAAAACGCACCCAACTATTCAACTAAGTCACATATATACATATTAGGATGTGATAAACTTCCCGTCCCTGAACATGTTGTCGTTCCCCTTGTCCGTGAAACCCCCGGCCACCTTCCTCGCCTCCCTTTTCCCTCCATTTTTCGGGGCATCTGATCTCTTTGCCATTTTGTCATCTCCAATTCTTTCCACATAACCGGCACATTTCAACCTCTCCTCGCCCATTTCTTCTTAAACCTTTCCTTCACTCCAACCTCCACTCTCAGTGGGCCCATTCTTCTCCTCACTCCCACGATTCTCATCCAGCTGTTTTCGCAAACCTGCACATTCTCTGTTGTATCTCGGTTAGTGCCATCGTCTCCAAGCCATACATGTATGCCGGGGTGACACACGAGGTGGGCACATTTCCTTTACATCTACGAGATATTCGTTTATCTCCAACCAACCCTTCGGCTATCCTCCAAGCGTTTATCCCTGCTGTAATCCTCCTGCCATCTTCGGTGTCCGGATTGCCATCCCCACACTTGCTCCACCCAGGTATACACAACTGTCTCTTTGCTTCAGCTTCTTCCCATCCAGGCGTATGTCAAGATCTTTCATTCTTTGCTCCACCAACATTACCTCCGTCAAGCTTTTCAATCTCAGTTCAGTCTGCTGTATATATCTTTCCACTCTATCAGCTGTTCTTAGAAATCTGTTCCCCTCCGCTACCACTGTCAGGTCGCTTTGTTCCCTCTCCCTCTCAGATCTAGTGTGACATTCTTTTATACCGTATGTACTTTCAACAAAGACACATGACAAAGGGACACGTGAAGGCATTGCAGGAGTGTGGAGTGCAGCCGTTAACGCAGTACTCCACGGTCGGCGCAACCACATTTCAAGGTAAGACCATATCATAGCACTGTGTAGGAAGTGTTATAATTGACCTACTCTTTGACTTTGTCAATCTGGGGATTAATTCTTATAAATAATGTGCCATAACGAGATTTTTTACAGACAAATTACCAAAAGAATGAGTTAATTAATTGGTTATCTCCGCATTTCAGGTGCCTCGCCTGTGCGTTCCGTTCGCCGGCGGAATCGTTGTTGCCAGCCGACCGTATTTGAACACGGTCTTCGTTGCAAATATCAGCGAAGCAACAACAGCGATTACGCCGATGAACCTGCTGCGACGAGTTGCTGTTAAGGTTCGGTTTGTATAATTATTTTACTTTTTAATTTAGTTTTGACAAAGGTCCTAAGGGGCTCTCAGGGTTTCGGTGGTTTCTCAGCCAGACCATCCTCGCAAGCCAGGGATCGTTGCGCTGCGCTACTGTACCCCTGGCCGATCGTCTCTGTAAAGTTCGGGATTGAGATGAGTCGAACTATACAAATATAGCAGTTTTCTTCGCCAGACGTTACTGCGTCAGACGTGGGAACAAATCAAATACCCGTCCTCATTTGAAGACGGATATACGAGTGACGATTGGTGGGAAACCCAATAATATATATATATATATATATATATATATATATATATATATATATATATATATATATATATATATATATAATGACCCATTCACGCCCCAAACATTGCATGTCATACGAGCAGCGTTTGGCTGAACTCACCTAAAATATGATATCACATGATCTGAGCTGACGTAAACATATGAGTTTTTGAGAGAGATGTGCCAGGGGTAGAGAAGAGCTGGTACTGACGTAAGCAGCCGCCTGCGATCCCTAGCGCGAGAGGATGACCCAAACAGTGACGACTGTAGTGGACGCGACAACATGTTATTAAATCTTACTTTAAAATGTGTTTACGGCTATGAAAGTTTGGTTGCTCTGTGCCTAGTTATTTTTCCGGTGTAAGCGGGAAGCAAGGAAACGACCTCTCGTCAATTGTGAAATTCCGGCCAGCGATTTCCGATCGTCCCTCGTTGGCAGCGACGGCAACGCCGCGTCCTCGGACCGACGAACGCCGCGTCCTCGGACCGACGAACGCAGCGTCCTCGGACCGACGAACGCCGCGTCCTCGGACCGACGAACGCAGCGTCATCGGACCGACGAACGCCGCGTCCTCGGACCGACGAACGCCGCGTCATCGGACCGACGAACGCCGCGTCATCGGACCGACGAACGCCGCGTCCTCGGACCGACGAACGCAGCGTCATCGGACCAACGAACGCCGCGTCCTCGGACCGACGAACGCAGCGTCATCGGACCAACGAACGCCGCGTCCTCGGACCGACGAACGCAGCGTCCTCGGACCGACGAACGCAACGTCATCGGACCGACGAACGCAGCGCGAAACGTCCTACGTCGGCGACATCCGAAACAAACTGTCCGTCCACGTCGACGAAGAAGCATTAGCTCCGACGGCGACGGGACTTCCGTTGGATCCGTGGCGTCGATCTTTCAAGCCATGCGACAATTCCGTCGCCCTCTCTTTGGTGCCATTGCCAAACTTAGCGTGCGTAGGTCAAGGTACTTTTTCCCGTATATATATATATATATATATATATATATATATATATATATATATATATATATATATATATATATATATATACGTATATATATATATATATTATACTATATATTTTGTGCGTGTGCGTTCATATATATATATATATATATATATATATATATATATATATATATATATATATATATATATATATATATTGCTACACTACACACAACACACACACCACACGCACACGCACACGCACACGCACACGCACACGCACACGCACACGCACACGCACACACGCACACGCACACAGCACACAGCACACGACACGCACACACGCACACACACATTATACATATACATATATACATATACAGAGAGTAAATAAACGACGCGAGCCTGAACTGAACTGAACTGAACTGAACCCCATTGAACCTTGACCTTAGAACGTTCGACTGCAAAAAAACGCAAAAAAGACAATGTGTTGCCATGGTGACAATAACGTCTATTGACGTACGTGATCAATACAATCACGTGTACTCTGATCGCGCCGCTTCCTTGCGCAGTTAATGAAGTTTCTGCTCGATTAAACTTGAATAAAGTTGTTGATGTCATTATGTCTTTAGTTCTATTCTGTCATCTGTTTTATTAATCTGTCTCACAACATTCGATTAAAAAAGAATGACTGTTGCCATGGTTACAATCACGTGAATTCTGGTTGCGTGGCGTCAATTTATGCAAGGACCACGGTGAATTTGCCTGACGGAAATGTTCAGATGAATTTAACATATTTATCCACATAGCACATGTGTTTTCCGACCAGACTTTTTAGTTCATTTCAACAAAGGTTTTTTTAGTTAATTTCAATAAAGCAAATTTTTTCAACAAAGGCCATTTTTGGATTGCCCGTATGCGAACTTATTTTAGTCATCTAAACCTAGAAAAGTGACGCACGCAACTCCGAGATCGTGAGTTTTATCAGGCGAAACGCCATCCAAAGGATGGAATTTTTGCTAGCATAACTAATCTTGTTTGTTTATTTAAGAATAGTTACCCTCTGGGTAATCATGGCATCGGAACATGGTAAAAATCGGCGGTGTCGTGTGTGTGTGTGTGTGTGTGTGTGTGTGGTGTGCGTGTGCGTGCGCGTGCGCGTGCGCGTGCGCGTCCGCGTCCGCGTGTGCGTGTGCGTGTGCGTGTGTGTACGCGCGCTCTCACAGTTAACGACGCACACCACATCGAGGGTCTTCAAAAACCACATTGAAGCTCGCAAAACACACTGAGGCTCACAATAACACCAATGTGATGATTTAAAAAAGTCAAATGTGTACACTCTCGAGACTAACCTGTGTACACCCCCCTAAATGTGTACACCCACCAATAAAACGTTCCTTGAGGATTTCTGAAGACTATTTGCACCCTGAGAAATAACCCGAAATAGCACCCCAAAACATCACTCCCTCCCTCCCGAAATACAGAGGAACTCGATAATAGCCATCTCAGCCATATTGTGTTTACGGAGCCTCTCAATCCACCATTGGTTCCCGCCTGTGTAATTGTATCAGCCCAACAAACTTCGCACGCACACACGCACGCACGCATGCACGCACACGCACGCACGCACGCACACGCACCCGAGCGCGCACACACACACACGCACGCACGCACATGTACACGCATACGCGCACGCACACATATGTAAACACGCACGCACACGCGCTCGCGAGCACACACGCACATACATGCTCGCGCACGCACACACACATGCAAACACGCGCACGCAAACACGCGCACGCACGCACACGCACACGCACACGCACACGCACACGCACACGCACACGCACACGCACACGCACACGCACACGCACACGCACACGCACACGCCACACGCACACGCATACCAGATCAGATCAGATGTAGTAGCTTGCATCGATGTCCCTCGGGCAGTAGGCTACCCCCGCGGATCATGAAATTACCCTAAGCACGATCTCTTTGGAACGTAGGGCTAGTAATATGTTGTGTCAGTTGTGAATATCCCAGAATCAGTGCTTGAACAGCGCGCCATTATAGCGTTCAAGACCACGTGCGAGTGTTTACAATAGCATTCACTGGTGCGTGTCTTTCCGAGGCGCGTCGAAGTGACGTCACGTCGTATTTCGGGCGTAGCTGAGCGGGTGTTTGGGAAGTTTGTTGGGAGGTGCAAACGCATTGTATTTGGACATCATCGCGCCTTGTCAGCAGTTTTCTGCTTCCCGAAATGCTTTCGAGAGTTTGGTAAGGTACGTTCTCAGTGAATTTGTCACCGTTTGCAGTTTGCGTTGGGTGCTGAGGACGGTGGTAACGAGTGAAAGCGTCACTTCTTTGCCTTGCCTTGCCGCCATGCCACGCTGGCTACGGTCAGCGACCGTGGTCATAGACGGGAGACGTTGTTTACTGTCTTCTATCGCTCTCGGCGGTTTCGTTATGACGGCCACGGCACTATCGTAACGTTCGCACAGTTGGGATGTGTCGTTTATCTAGATTCCAACTTTTTAGCTAGACTAAATCTAGAGACCGTCTGATCTACAATGTATTGTTAGTGCACATTTCTCATGTTCACGCATTTCGACATTTGACAGGTAGCTATAGCTAGGTCATGCAGCTAAATCTAGGACTCCCAGTAAGCTATATCGTTTTTATTTTCTTTGTGGTTGTAAATACCAAGATACTATAACTACTCCCTACATGTACTGTCTCTAGCCTTAGAGAAGAAACACTATCTTTTTACAAGATATACATACATGTGTAAACATACATACATCTCGAATACAATGGATGTTGTGGGTGTAACTCTAAGGATTAAAACTGTTCAACATCTGCAGGTCCACGTTATCTTCGCACACTGATTGAGTAACCCTAGCCTTCGTTTAGGTAGATTTGGCCAGTAAACATGGACAAAATCCCCCAGTCACTATAAATGGCAAGTTCGCTAATGCCTAATCTCTCCAGACTGTTACATACTTCTAATTACTGTGGCTCCTTATTTAGGCATAGGGGTGGTTCATACAGTTCATCGCACTTAGGTGGTTGAGCAATCTCGAGGTCAGCGTGACAGAGCTTTACAAGGGGTGGGGGTGGGGTGTTTTGATAATTGCTAATTAAATGTACTGGGAATCCTTAAAAGGGAAAACTTGTTTAACTGTTGTTAACTTGTTTAGCTGTCAAAATCGGACAGCGATTTACTCACCATGTCATTTGCAGTCAGAATTAAGAGTTTATAGTAAATTATATAGATAAAAAAGGATCCCAGTGGCATGTATCAGTTATACTATGTTGTTCAGCACTGATATTACTGAATATTGTGAGGCTATATTTGATGAACAATTAAAAGCATATGTAAGGACTTGTATTAAAACCTGTTTATTCAGACTCAGACTGTAACAAAGGTTTCGTTCCCGTCCACCTGGCATTTACTATAAAGTGAATCTATTTGACAAGTGAACAGTGTCCAGCATTCCAGCCATGTCATTATGTGAGACAGTAGGTGGTGCTGGCCCCAGCAGTCACTGGTGACATGTAGGACACACTCCTGGCAGGCAAGGCCCGTAGTTATAATTAACTGGCCATAAAATCTGCCATAAACAATGGCCAGTTTTACGTTTGGTGTTTATATCCTTCAGTAAGGTGCTTATAGTTGCCTTTGCCCCATGGAGGTTCAGCATCGCTGCTGGCGCACACATGGTGTGGCGTGTGAGAAATAGTACTGCTGTATAGTCTAACATACTTGTTTTGGATGGTCGCAGTTAGTTCACGTTGGTTTGATGAGGTGATTGTTGCTAACTGATTGGTATGTAAATACACACAAAGTCACAAACGTGTAATGTTGAAGACATTATGTAGAATCACAGTTATTCATTATATACTGTTAACTCAGTGTACCCTCCTCCTTGTCGTGTGTCCTGGTGGACGTTGTCCTTCACTGACGGAATGCAGCCATCCCGAGTCATGAATGCGCCTGCTACAACAGGACTGGGAGGATTTAGACAACTTAGTGTTGCCATACTGGTAAATTTGCCATACTGCAGTGTTTGCGGGAGAGACTTCTGTAAACACCCTTAAGTGCCCCCACTTGAGGTCTCTCAGGTAGAACTTAACAATCTGGACATTTCTAGGTTAAGACCATTTGGGTGAGTTTTCATTCCTGCTGTACACATAAACTCCATCTCAAAGTGACCATCTTTTCTTACTGGGGCGATAATTTTATAATTATAGGCTGAGGTCACCGAGTCCTGTAGAAGGCCATAACATATGCATTCCTGTTCACACTGTGCACGTGTGCTCTATGCACACTGCTGTGTTTAAGTTAATGTTTCAGAACTTTTTTATACATCTGTTACAAGTTAAAACGCAAATGTAATCTGTGGATTATTTGTCACTGGAAGCTTCCGAGGATGACATGGATTTTATCCGTTGAGTTGTTGAACTGTGGAAACCGTAACGGATCAAGCAGCTGCTTTGTTCTGTAGTAGTTTTTATTTATCTTAAAGAAAAAGGACGTTCCACAAAAGTTGTTTCGTGAAATGGGATATGGTCAGTGTATATTTAGCTTTCAGTTTTTATCCCCCAGTGAGCCAGGGACTTTGAATAATGGAGTAGGCTCTGCAAAAAAATGAGTGTCGTTGATTGAATTACCCTTGTGGCAGGTCACAGCTGTCACCCTTAATTAGGTTAAATCTACTCATCAGGGTGGTTGTAGAAACAGGGGTTGAGTTGTTAGAATGTGCAGAGCAGGTGGTACTGTCTGATACGTCCTATCTCCAGCATCAATGTTTCCCAGTACACGTATATCTGTTATGTGACTGCCACTGGGGGCTATGAGCCTATGACCTGGGTTGGCCTGGGGGAATCACCCCCCTAAATCACCCCTACTAGCAGAGTGGGTGCGACAGTTTGCAGAATTCTGGAGCTGAGTTTTCATGATAGGGGCTCTTGATTTACAGAAGTGTTTTTTTATTACTTTGAGATTTGGCAGCCCGTTTGGAGGACTTTGTAATTTTATTCTGCAGCAGCTCTAAAGTCTATGCAATGATGTGGCACTCATCTACACATCGACGTTGTAAACTTATTAAATACTAAACATATAGACAACTACGTAACTTTCTATCACTGGAAGAATCTATTATTGACTACCGTCCTGTTACTTAGAAAACTGCACCGTTATTCACCAATCCACGTGATACGTAGCTCTTGCAAGTAACAGAAACAAACACTTACCTAACATGTTGCTAAACATTATTCATCCGTAGGTTGTGTTTGTTATGCAAAATTGAAATAACTGCTCTTGATATATGTGTAGAAATGACAAATGCGCTGCATGCTGTTTGTTAGTCAATGGTCTGACGTGTCTGTCAGTTGAAAGCCCAACTGAAACGTACCAACTCTTGAGTGTCTAGACTTGAGCATCTTTATTGTAAGTCCAAAGGTTTAATAGGTTGAACAACTTATAAACAGTCCTCCAACATGTGCATATTGTTTTATTGTATATACATGTAATACAGGGCTATATCAATGTTTTAAATGCAGTCTAACATAACATAATAATTGGTATGCCTCCGGTCCTGACCCGTCCTGTGAACCAATTTGTATGAATTGTATCCTAAACTATAATTAAAGTATATTGCATAATAAATTTGTAATAATTTGTAATAAATAAATGATAATAAATCAGCAGAACTTGTTGTAACAAATGATCGTTGCAGTTGTCTTAACAACACTGTGTGACCTTGCAGAGATGCTGTGTTTGACCTTGAGAGGAAAGAGATGAGAGGCAGAGCCAAAATGAAGGGTGCCCTGGAACAAAGAGGTGGGTGGTCAATTGTGCTTGTGACAGTCCTCTGGCTTGTGTCATCAGCTGGCTGGTGTTGTCACGGGACATCTTGAACTTGTACCTTTCTTGTGTTACATGTGAAACATATAGTGAATGTCAACACCAGCTCTGGTAGGAGACAGTGGAGACTGGAGACTGTGTTCTTTTGGTGCACTTGAGGCAGACTACAGGTTGTGAACTCGCGTTTTAACAAGTTCCATGCAGACAGCAAGAGCAGAGTGCATACAGTGCATGGCACCCATTCACATGCAAACCAACTGTATGTGCGAATCACAGTATCGGTGCTGGTGCACGGCCCGGCTAAAATTATGTTTGATTTATTGTTACTTTATGGCAATGATCCAGTATAGCAGTCCTGGGTCCTACTCATATCTCTTGTCGCTAAATCAACAGTCGTTTATACCACTCATAAATCAGAGATTCCAGCAAATTAAATGTTGTCTGACCGATATGAATCTGATATCTCCTTGTGTTGTGTGGAACCTTCTAGACAGTAATGGAGCACGCCTGCATCTATTTTTCAAGCTTGGTGTCTGTCCACAAGTGTGGTATAATTTAGCACTGGTTAGAAGATAGGTGTGTGTTTGTGTGTGTACATAGTATGGTATATGTGTATCTGTCCAATGATGACTTTGTTGCAAATGCAAGTAAGCAGTGTTGTGGTTAGTTCGTAGTTTACTTTGTCTTGATTGGCATACACCAGATTGCTGATATCAGGTAAAAGTTTGGCTTTTCACCAGCTGGAAATAAAGTTGTTTTCTGACCCCTAAACAAACCCGGGAATGTTGTGTCTGTTCAGAAACACAAATGCGTAGTTCATCAGGTCAAATGTTATCTGTTGGCTGAAAAAGGACATAAATGGGAAGTTGGCAGCAGTGGCTGGCTTGCATGGTGTAGATGCCTGGATGTGCTTTGAGGAACCTGGCCAATACTTGTCTTGAAAACATCACTTCTGCCAATAAACTTCCAGGGTGTGTCGCTGTGCCTGCTGAAGTCAGTCTTTGTGGATCTTGGAAACTCACAGCCTGATGTTTTCATTGGCACCAGTTCTTATAGTAATGTAAGGCCAAAACACTAAATACAGTTCCCACCTGATTGATTTTTTAAAGCAGGAAATACAACACAATTTAGTCTGTATAATGCACTACATTCTGTGTGATATGTACGAATGAAAAGATTCAAATAGTAATTAATTTACATGACAAATTTTGGCATGAAATTTGTTCACATCATAAATATGTTGTAAAAGTAATTAGTGACAGTAATGATTCCAGAGCTAAAAGTGAGTCGGATGAAAGACGTTTACCCCCTGGGTAATTGTTATTTATCCCACTAGATGCTCGCATTTCCTTATACCGTTTTAATGGGCTCATTTGTGCAGTCAAACATATTTCCCATAAGGTGTTACTTTCTTCAAAATACAGTCAACGCACATATAAATGACAAATGTATTAATTGTATTTATTCGTAAAAACCAAGTGTTGCTAATAAATCTAATTCGTCCATGTTACATTTGCCAGCTGTGTTATGCCTACTTCAACTAAAGGTAAACTTTACCACTGTTCTGTTGTCTTGTCGGTTTATAGTTGTGTTTTATGTTAGATGCCTGGGGACTGGGGATATGTGTTACAGGAAAAAAGTAGTTTTGAAATGAATCGTCATTTTTCATGTTGCAGTGCTTTTTGCGTAATGTTATACAGCATAGTTTGACAAATTACAGCCGAAACTTGTATTATGAAAAGGAGTAACAAGTTATTTTTATATAACACAGTATCCAATCCTCAAGATTGATCAAGGCCCTTTACAGTTTACTCCCTGGCAGACCTCTTCAGTCGAACATCATCTTGGCTTCTCTGGGAAATATCCAATCACACTGCAGTTAATAAACAAAGAATATTCATACACAAATGTCACCACTGTCTGTAGCCAGGTACTCAATTCATACAGCTGATTGAACTGGAGCGACCAAACACACCCAATTAAGGCTAGACACGACAGCACAGGATTTGAACCTGAGTTCTCTTGAAGAGTGTTTAAGACTCTAGCGACTGCGATACTGAGCCACTTCATGGATTAGATGATTACAGCACAGCAACATGGCTGTGTTCTTATCTCGCCCTCTGTCACACTGTCCTCTTGTGGTGGTGGCACAGAAAACAGTCTAAACACATAAAATACAGTGGTTCATAGAATACAGACCTGCGCTGTCAGTGACTATAGAGGATGCTAAATATAGACAACAATGTTCTAGTGTAGGAGACGATTGCTTACTTCTGTATTGAGTTACCTATTGTTATGGAGTCTTCATTAATTTTCCAAAAACAAACTATCAAAGCATGCAGCTGTTCACTGGTAGTGAAAAGGTGAGAACAGATAAAAAGTGAGAACAAATTTGGCAGGAGAAATAATGACCCTCTTTTGTGTCAACATTTCGTTGTCTGGGGGCCATAGAATGACAGCATGTAAATAGTTGTTTGAGGGTAATTGTCTGCTTGAATCTTGTTCCTTTTGTTGTCACCTGCCAGTCAGGGGGCATCCATCAGGGGCACCATCCAGGGGGCGTTAGCTAGGCCTGATAAGCTGTGGGGTGAGGGTGATTAATGTGGCTGGCACACTGCCCTGTCATCCCCTCCTCAGGCCAGGCTAGGCTAGGGTGAGAGTCCTGGTGACAAATGGGACTTGCCAGCAGTGGCGACCTCAGCTGTACTTGCCATGTGACAGGTGTAAGCTGTCACATGACTCACAGGCTTGACAAAGTCCCACTCAAGATGCTGGCACAGGTGGAGGGGGTGGTGTAGAGGGGAAAGGGTTGTTGGGGTGTTGTTGTTTATCCCTTGCTGGTTTCTCTCTCTCCATGTCTGCTGGTACCCAAGTGAAACCCAACCTGGAGGGTCTGGCCACTGGAAGTGTGGCTGTTTGTTTAGGTTGGTGTTTCTGCCCAAGCAGGGGGCTGGTGCTGATACACCCTGTCTCACATGACTAGTTTCAACCTCTGGAGACAGGATGATTATTTACTCAGTGCTACAGGTAATGGGGTAGGGTTGACAGACACTGGGCAGAATGCTCGGACTAGCCCAGGCCGCTGTCAACAGATCCACAGGCAAGGTTAATGCTGAAGGATCAGACTGTCTCTGACAGAGTCTCTTATGTGACATGTTGACACATCTACCAGAAACACATCTGTACTGTCAGGTCACTCAGAACTTTTCAAAAAATGTAAAAAAGGAAAATAGTTTAAAACAAGTTAAAATATTAACATTCTTTGTATACTCATATACAGCAATGTAATTATAAATAATTAATCAAAAAGTGTATGAGAAGTGCTAATGAATTATATTTCTCAGTTAAATCTCTTTACTCAGCCTAAACGACATACTTATTTATTGGGTCGGTGCAATTAGATCATGCGTAAATCATAATTTATGATCCGTCACCTCAGATTCTGGCTCCACCTGAGCTGACTGACTGGTCGGAGAGGCGTGGCTGTGACGATATCTAGGCGTGAGGACAGCCAGCTGGCCACACTAAACCACGCTAATCATTGCACTCTCTTATGACTGGCCCATACACTGTCAGCTCTGTTCAAGTCACACAACTGGCACGTTGGTCGAGATTGTGGCGGAACTCACTCGCTCGGGCGTTAAAGTTGGTGTGTGTGTCTGCCAGAAGCAAGACAGCCATCTAGATCACTGTTAATGTCCGTTCTGACCAGCGCGTGGACTTTAGGCTCTGACCAATGAGGGGGCAGTGACAGTGGACATGTAACTACCAGTATGTGGATGGGTTGGATGGTTGCCTACACCGCTCAGCTTTGGTGTCATCAGAAGCTGGTCACTTGAGGCGTGGAGACAAACGCTGACCAGGCAGGACTTTGTGACTGTTGGAACACTCAGTGACGTAGTCTTCACTGCTGTCTTCTTGGAATGTTGGCACGGAACATTGTAGTTGGATTTAATATTTTGCACAATTGGAGTTACAGTGGGTGAAAATTTGAAGAAAATCTTCCGTAGCCCACCTGGAATATTGTGTGTTCTTCAGTACTGAAGAGATTTGATTCTACGTTACGCTGCACCATCACGGATATATTGTGCTGTAACAGTGGATCATTGACGTAGAGTACTATATAACCACAAGTTACTGAGTCATCGAGACATTGTGTTGAGCCACTGGATTATCAACACTTTCATTTTAGCCTGTGGATTATACCAACTGACACTTCTGTGTCACTGGATTATCTGCATAATCTGTTGAGCCATTGGATTGTCGACATAATCCGTTGAGCTGGATCATCCATTGGATCAAGTAGATCATCGATAACAACTGCAGCATCGGTTTATCATTGTGTCCAGTTTGACAGAGACATTTGTTGGCAGTGGTCAGTGAATCCTGGTTGTCAGTGATCCTGGTGGTCAGTGGTCAGTGATCCTGGTTGTCAATGATCCTGGTGGTCAGTGATCCCAGTGGTCAGTGATCCTGGTGGTCAGTGATCCCGGTGGTCAGTGATAGTGGTGGTCAGTGATCCTGGTGGTCAGTGATTCTTGTGGTCAGTGATCCTGGTGGTCAGTGGTGGAGAGAGGACTGTGTTGACTGGTCTGTCCACTGTGTTTGTGATGACAGAATAGTTCGGATCAGTTGAGATGAGGATCATTCAGTGTTGACGAGTGGTGACATGTGCAATGACATCCTTGTGTACTGAGACAGAGACAGGACTCACTGCCAGGGACTCTGTCCTGCTGGCTCGTCACAGGGCAGCCCACAGGGGCATGGAGAGATTGCCCTCACCCCACACACAGGGTAACTCTAAAGACATGGAGAGACAGGCTCCAGAGAGTATTTCCAAGGGCCAGGAGAGACTGCACACACCCTGTGCCAATGGTAACTCTAGGGGGGTGGAGAGACTGGCCCCAGAAGGTAAACCCAGGGGCACATGGAGACTGCCCTCACAGGGTAACTCTACGAGCATGGAGAAAATGCCCTCACAGGGTAACTCTAGGGGCACTGAGAGACCACCCTCACAGGGTAACTCTAGGGGCACTGAGAGACCACCATCACAGGGTAACTTTAGGGGCACTGAGAGACTGCCTTCACAGGGTAACTCTAGGGGCAATGACAGACCACCCTCACAGGGTAACTCTAGGGGCACTGAGAGACTGCCTTCACAGGGTAACTCTAGGGGCAATGACAGACCACCCTCACAGGGTAACTCTAGGGGCACCGAGAGACCACCCTCACAGGGTAAATCTAGGGGCACTGAGAGATCGCCCTCGCAGGGTAACTCTAGGGGCACTGAGAGATCGCCCTCGCAGGGTAACTCTAGGGGCACTGAGAGACCACCCTCACAGGGTAAGTCTAGGGGCACTGAGAGATTGCCCTCCAGGGTAACTCTAGGGGCACTGAGAGATCGCCCTCGCAGGGTAACTCTAGGGGCACTGAGAGACCACCCTCACAGGGTAACTCTAGGGGCAATGACAGACTGCACTCACAAGGCAACTCCAAGGGCATGGAGCGATTGGATCCACAGAGTAACACTAGGGACATAAAGAAACTGCCTGCACAGGGTAAACCCTGGAGACTACCATCACAGGGTAACTCTAGGGCCACAGAGAGACTGCCTCACGAAGGTAACTCTAGGGCCACAGAGAGACTGCCCCACCAAGGTACCTCTAAGGGCATGGAGAGACAGCAGGGTGACTCAGTGGCTGGGCGCTGTCAGCGGAGTTACTCGGACAGCATGTACACTGTGGTTCTACCGGACACAAGTGCTGAAGTGACACAGCGACTAGGTACACTTCCCATTGTCGTACTTGCACATGTACATACTTATGGTAATCCTCAGTTGCTAGGCTTTCATTTTCCTGTATTTGCAGACATTTTCCACAACGTAGAATATTGAATTATTATATCATAATTACATAATGATAGTTACGTACATTTGACACAGGACAGATCACATGGTCGTCTCAGTGCAACCTCCTAACCACACTGTCAAATATAGACCCAGATCCAGATTAGTAGATCTACGAGGTTTGTCACATAGGAGCTAAGCTTCTTGTGTTAAGCTTCTACTTAGTGCAGAAGTAATTTGTGTAATATTAAGTAATCGTCTCGATTATGTTACTATGTGAGTAATTTAAATAGTAAATAATTTGTGTATTTCCAACCACAGCAATTACATTTTCAACAACTAATCATTACTGTTGTATTATTTTCGTTTGGCAGACACAAATGAAATGTATACATCAATTATTTCAGACAACAAATGTTTTTATATGTATGTTGATACTCAACATTACTATGCATAGGATTAATCAACTGTCAACTGCATAATCAGATACAATTTCTCTGACTGTGGACTTGAACAATCTTAGATCGTAAAAGTGTTTGTCTGAAACAGGAAGTGTTTGGTCATTAAGTTGACTTCCGATGTGTTGTCTTAAGTGTGTCATAACTCAGTCATGGTTGACTAACTCAGAGTCATCTGAGTGGAAAGTAACTTATAAATGTGTAAAGTCTGAAGTGACTCAATATTTATGTTAAGTGGTATATTTATTTCAGATGTTGTCAGTGGCATGGCATATTCATATTGTTTATTTTGACTAATCTAATTATAATTATGCTAGTGCGTGTGTGCGCATGTGTGTGCATGCGTACGTGTGCAATTGAGTGAAAACATAATGCATTTATTATTATTTTTAAATTCCTCATGGGAAATCAGTTTTAGGCTTTGTCCCAGATGTTAGGTGGTTGTTCGCAATATTTTGCAAATGCTTGCAGTTATCCATAGTTATGTATTTAAGCTATCCACTCATCCATTGGCACATTTTACTTAGCTTAGACAATTGTAAAAAACTCAGTATATCTATTGCTATGTGTATGCATGTGCATATATAGTCAAGCCTCCTTATAACGCACACGGATATAACATGTTATAATGCAGTCAGGTCATGGCTCCTGTTTTTTTGTCGCCAGAGGAAAATTGCTGCTATATAGCAAACTATTAACGCTGTAATAACTATCATTTGTTTTGTGAAGTGTTCATCTTTGTAATAAATTTAACGGAGACCTGTAAGAGTGCAGTGAATTGTTGTAGCCACTGTTTGCTCTATTCTCTCATTGTCATTCATAGCCAATGACTGCCTGGCACCAGCCGTATTCATGTTTCACACCAATCTATTGTATAACTCACTTTGATGATTCCCGTGTTTGCTAAATCGCCATGTTTGTTACAATGTGGTGGTTATGTATGGTCAATTAACTTTAGGTTCACTGAATTTGTAGTGAGGAATTGTTTATTTTGCTCATACACCAAGATCAACTGCCATGTCAGGTCAGACCTTTGTGGCTTCCACAAACCAACACCTCTAACTGGTTACTTGGAACTTGCATAAGAATTGGATCAAAACGTTTTAAGCAGCTGGTTAGGGAAGACCTTGTATATAACTAGACACAACGCGTGTCTACTCATTTGTGTGTTTTGACTGTTGAGAGCCAGGTTATTATTTGAACTCATTAATGTCAGTGTTATCATATTATCATCCAGTTCGCATTATGGCCCATAATCTGTTTCAAAACTGAACATTATTCGTGAATTTTATTCAGTTCAAAGTTAGACAGTGTATGCCGGTATGGCAGTAAAACAATAGACATTTACACTGATTGGTAATCTCAATAAGCTTTATAATTGAATTTAGACCGTGCGACCAGCACATCGAATCTTGGTTCGTTGTTGATGACATTTCATTTGGTGCCATGTGACCGAGGCTGTGTCCATTGCCACTGTAGTGCTGAAAATGTGACAAATATGCTTGCAAAATATTCATGAAAGTGTAAGATTTGATGTTAGTTGGCTGGGGTGTAACTGGCAGACAGGGTAGTAGACACAGGACAATGCCCTCGTGGGGTGATGATGTCAACAAATTACACTAATATGTTATTGACTTTTGTAGGGTTGAAAATGGCAACCGTCTGCCAGATGGGCTCCTGCAAGTCACCGGCCATTAAGGTGAGTACTTCGGTAAAGTCCTTCTGTGGCTGCATGACCCCCTGTACCCCTCTCTCTCTGTCACGTGGTCTTGTTACTACAGATCCTGTTTAGTCATCCTCTGTGTGTAAGTGAGTACAGAATGGGTGGGTGGGTTGGTGCTTGTAAGGATGTGAATTCATTCACCGTCTCATCCTCTGGAGCAGGCCCGATGTCATCATCTCTACGTCGTTCCAACTTCCCGTCTGACCATCGACCTGTTAGTCATCTACCCATCCATCTATACATCCATCCAGAAAGACAGCTAATTGGAGTAACTTTAGTGTTTATTGTCCGTCCGTCCGTCCGTCCGTCCGTCCGTCCGTCCGTCCGTCCGTCCGTCCGTCCGTCCGTCCGTCCGTCCGTCCGTCCGTCCGTCCGTCCGTCCGTCCGTCCGTCCGTCCGTCCATTGAATGCTAAAGTCACTCCAACCAGCTCATTTTCTTTGTTTTGGGGTCTTTTTGTCAAGTAATCAGCCAGTTTGCAAAAATCTTTGCATGTCACTTGTGGCTGGCTGGCAGGTTGATGTGTCTGTGTGTCCCGTCAGTCTGTCAGTGTCTGTGAGGTGGCTCCCAGGGCCAGTGGTAAGTCTGCCTGTGTCCCTGTGACGTGGCCTAAGTGACAGCTGGAGACAATTAGTGGCGAGGCAGTATGTCGGCAGGCAGGATGGAGGTTGACAGAGAGTTTGTCATTTGCTATCTACGCCATAGACCCTGAGTCACACCGTTGTCACCACCGCTCTCGCACTCGCATTAATAATGACACAATGTAACATCAGATGTATTAATATAGCCTCATGAAGGCTGTTTTGAAACAAAGCCAGAAATAACAGAGGGGAATTTTCACGGTGGCCAACGAGTGAAACCGGAGCTGGCTAAAGTAAACACAGAGTAGCGTAGGATGATGGCAGCCCTGTGACCCGGTACATCAAAAAACTGGCATTAGTGGCTAAAGAGAATCCGGCTCCTGGTTGCACACAGGATGTTCATTCCGTGCGCAGTGAATTATCTTCAGTTTCTGGATTGTTGACACGTTCGTACAGCAATAGAAGTGGGTCTCTGCTCATTGTCTCTATTACCACAGATTTAGGTCTCTACCCATTGTGTCTACCGCCATAGAGGTAGGTCTCTGTTCATTGTCTCTACAGTCGTAGAGTAGAGGTAGGTGTCTACCTCGGCTCTACGCTGTCAGTACTCTATGCGTTGTGTCTAGTGTTTATGGTTTGGATGCTACCTTCTGATAAGTTTCTGGCCATGATGTTGTCACCCTAGTCGAGTTACGATAGAAAGATGTGTCTCCAATGTGGACTTTGACAGCTGTACTGGGGTTGTCTGGTGTATCAAGATAATCGCAAGTTTTTGTGTGAATATTTATGCTGAGGAATTTGATAATAAAGATAAACGCAGGACAGGTTTGGATGTGTGTGCGCGACACTTACTGATAGAGAGAGGCGAGAGAAGAGTAAATCAAGTGACGGTTCCTGTTTTGACAAGAGAGAGGCAGATACAATGTAGATACAGAACTCCTGAAGTATAGTTGACTGAAACATGGTTATGTAGCAGGGTAATATTAATAACAACAGGAAATTACTTAATGTAAACTATTCTTAGTCATATGACATGAGTGTGAAATTCAGGCCGCTGAAGAAGGCTGTGAGAGACAGCCGAAATATACAGAAAAAAACGAAAAAACGTTTCTTAAGAGGTAAAACATTTACTAATTAACAATGAACCAAGAAACCGGATCATTACATTCAAATATTTTTAGACACTAATAATAGCCACACAGTAACTGCCTAGGCACCTTTTAACTGGACCAGTTGAATTGTGGTCGGTGCAGTGACATGTACATCACCATCCCTTGTTACAATTGTTACAAGTCTTCTAGCCATCCAGTTGCATCACAGTGTCACACTGTTGTCACTTGCAACTGTGTCGACATGACACTCACTCACTCAGTGGCTAGGACAGTTTGGTATCTTGTTCTCTCCTGTCATGGAGCTGTTTTGTTACATGTTGATCTCTACTGAAGGAGACAGTTTAAGCTCAAAAAGCCAGTTCTACATCGCTGACATATCAACACAACTGTCAACGACTGGAATGTTGTTTATTGACTGAGACAGACTAAACCTTTTTGTTTTGTTGAACCTTTAAGCCTGGTTTCCATGGATTTAGGGACAGCAGAAGTTAGCTTATTATAATTATGATTTTCCTGAGTAAGCTCAGACAGACCCTGCCCAAGATGTTCTTTCTGTGTCTCAATCTACAGTGTTATGTTCAGTGAGAGAGCTTAAGAGTTGAGGAATTCCAGAAACATGTCAAGTTCTCCTATTTTGTTATTTGTATACGTTTTCCTTGTAAATGTCACAACGTGTGGGGATACATTACACGTGGCTGCGTTAAGATTGTGGTTTGGTGCATGTTATTATTATTATTATATTAATTTTTTTATCATTGATAGAATTAATTCATTCATTCATTAAGTAGTCAATTCGATGAGCCTGAAGAACATTTTCAGTCTGAAGTATTAAGACGGACAATAAAATATTGTTTCCATTTATTTTATAAGGGCCCTTTCAAGAATTGAAGTAATATGCTTGTTGAGATCTGAGCTCATTGTTTGGCAGTCGCAGTCAGCATGGCTGTTAGGGCAGCGGGAGACGTTAGGGCAGCCGGAGACGTTAGGGCAGCGGGAGACGTTAGGGCAGCGGGAGACGTTAGGGCAGCGGGAGACGTTAGGGCAGCCGGAGACGTTAGGACAGCCGGAGACGTTAGGGCAGCAGGAGACGTTAGGGCAGCAGGAGACGTTAGGGCAGCCGGAGACGTTAGGGCAGCGGGAGACGTTAGGGCAGCGGGAGACGTTAGGGCAGCGGGAGACGTTAGGGCAGCGGGAGACGTTAGGGCAGCGGGAGACGTTAGGGCAGCCAGAGACGTTAGGGCGGCAGGAGACGTTAGGACAGCCGGAGATGTTAGGGCAGCGGGAGACGTTAGGACAGCCGGAGATGTTAGGGCAGTAGGAGACGTTAGGGCAGCCGGAGACTTTAGGGCAGCAGGAGACGTTAGGGCAGCAGGAGACGTTAGGGCAGCAGGAGACGTTAGGGCAGCAGGAGACGTTAGGGCAGCAGGAGACGTTAGGGCAGCCGGAGACGTTAGGGCAGCAGGAGACGTTAGGGCAGCCGGAGATGTTAGGGCAGCGGGAGACGTTAGGACAGCCGGAGACTTGGCCGTTAGGGCAGCGGAGACGTTAGGGCAGCCGGAGACGTTAGGGCAGCAGGAGACGTTAGGGCAGCAGGAGACGTTAGGACAGCCGGAGACGTTAGGACAGCCGGAGGCGTTAGGACAGCGGGAGACGTTAGGGCAGCGGGAGACGTTAGGGCAGCCGGAGACGTTAGGGCAGCCGGAGACGTTAGGGCAGCCGGAGACGTTAGGGCAGCCGGAGACGTTAGGGCAGCCGGAGACGTTAGGGCAGCCGGAGACGTTAGGGCAGCCGGAGACGTTAGGGCAGCCGGAGACGTTAGGGCAGCCGGAGACGTTAGGGCAGCCGGAGACGTTAGGGCAGCAGGAGACGTTAGGGCATCCGGAGACGTTAGGACAGCCGGAGACGTTAGGGCGGCGGGAGACGTTAGGGCAGCCGGAGACGTTAGGGCAGCGGGAGACGTTAGGGCAGCAGAAGTCATGTCCTTGCTCTAGGTTGGGAACAATTCTCCTGGCAGTTGAGGTAGAAGTCATGTCTTTGCTCTAGGTTGGGAACAATTCTCTTGGCAGTTGAGGTAGAAGTCATGTCCTTGCTCTAGGTTGGGAACAATTCTCCTGGCAGTTGAGGTAGAAGTCATGTCTTTACTCTAGGTTGAGAACAATTCTCCTGGCAGTTGAGGTAGAAGTCATGTCTTTGCTCTAGGTTGGGAACAATTCTCTTGGCAGTTGAGGTAGAAGTCATGTCCTTGCTCTAGGTTGAGAACAATTCTCCTGGCAGTTGAGGTAGAAGTCATGTCCTTGCTCTAGGTTGAGAACAATTCTCTTGGCAGTTGAGGTAGAAGTCATGTCCTTGCTCTAGGTTGGGAACAATTCTCCTGGCAGTTGAGGTAGAAGTCATGTCTTTGCTCTAGGTTGAGAACAGTTCTCCTGGCAGTTGAGGTAGAAGTCATGTCCTTGCCCTAGGTTGGGAACAATTCTCCTGGCAGTTGAGGTAGAAGTCATGTCTTGCTCTAGGTTGGGAACAATTCTCCTGGCAGTTGAGGTAGAAGTCATGTCCTTGCTCTAGGTTGGGAACAATTCTCCTGGCAGTTGAGGTAGAAGTCATGTCCTTGCTCTAGGTTGGGAACAATTCTCCTGGCAGTTGAGGTAGAAGTCATGTCCTTGCCCTAGGTTGAGAACAATTCTCCTGGCAGTTGAGGTAGAAGTCATGTCCTTGCTCTAGGTTGGGAACAATTCTCCTGGCAGTTGAGGTAGAAGTCATGTCCTTGCTCTAGGTTGGGAACAATTCTCCTGGCAGTTGAGGTAGAAGTCATGTCCTTGCTCTAGGTTGGGAACAATTCTCCTGGCAGTTGAGGTAGAAGTCATGTCCTTGCTCTAGGTTGGGAACAATTCTCCTGGCAGTTGAGGTAGAAGTCATGTCATTGCTCAAGGTTGGGAACAATTCTCCTGGCAGTTGAGGTAGAAGTCATGTCTTTGCTCTAGGTTGAGAACAGTTCTCCTGGCAGTTGAGGTAGAAGTCATGTCCTTGCTCTAGGTTGGGAACAATTCTCCTGGCAGTTGAGGTAGAAGTCATGTCCTTGCTCTAGGTTGGGAACAATTCTCCTGGCAGTTGAGGTAGAAGTCATGTCCTTGCTCTAGGTTGAGAACAATTCTCTTGGCAGTTGAGGTAGAAGTCATGTCCTTGCTCTAGGTTGAGAACAATTCTCTTGGCAGTTGAGGTAGAAGTCATGTCCTTGCTCTAGGTTGGGAACAATTCTCTTGGCAGTTGAGGTAGAAGTCATGTCCTTGCTCTAGGTTGGAACAATTCTCTTGGCAGTTGAGGTAGAAGTCATGTCCTTGCTCTAGGTTGAGAACAATTCTCTTGGCAGTTGAGGTAGAAGTCATGTCTTTACTCTAGGTTGGGAACAGTTCTCCTGGCAGTTGAGGTAGAAGTCATGTCCTTGCTCTAGGTTGAGAACAATTCTCTTGGCAGTTGAGGTAGAAGTCATGTCTTTGCTCTAGGTTGAGAACAATTCTCTTGGCAGTTGAGGTAGAAGTCATGTCTTTGCTCTAGGTTGGGAACAATTCTCCTGGCAGTTGAGGTAGAAGTCATGTCCTTGCTCTAGGTTGAGAACACTTCTCTTGGCAGTTGAGGTAGAAGTCATGTCCTTGCTCTAGGTTGAGAACAATTCTCCTGGCAGTTGAGGTAGAAGTCATGTCTTTGCTCTAGGTTGGGAACAATTCTCTTGGCAGTTGAGGTAGAAGTCATGTCATTGCTCAAGGTTGGGAACAATTCTCCTGGCAGTTGAGGTAGAAGTCATGTCCTTGCTCTAGGTTGAGAACAATTCTCCTGGCAGTTGAGGTAGAAGTCATGTCCTTGCTCTAGGTTGGGAACAATTCTCCTGGCAGTTGAGGTAGAAGTCATGTCCTTGCTCTAGGTTGAGAACAATTCTCTTGGCAGTTGAGGTAGAAGTCATGTCCTTGCTCTAGGTTGGGAACAATTCTCTTGGCAGTTGAGGTAGAAGTCATGTCCTTGCTCTAGGTTGAGAACAATTCCCTGGCAGTTGAGGTAGAAGTCATGTCCTTGCTCTAGGTTGGGAACAATTCTCTTGGCAGTTGAGGTAGAAGTCATGTCCTTGCCTTAGGTTGGGAACAATTCTCCTGGCAGTTGAGGTAGAAGTCATGTCCTTGCTCCAGGTTGGGAACAATTCTCCTGGCAGTTGAGGTAGAAGTCATGTCCTTGCTCTAGGTTGGGAACAATTCTCCTGGCAGTTGAGGTAGAAGTCATGTCCTTGCTCTAGGTTGGGAACAATTCTCCTGGCAGTTGAGGTAGAAGTCATGTCCTTGCTCTAGGTTGGAACAATTCTCCTGGCAGTTGAGGTAGAAGTCATGTCCTTGCTCTAGGTTGGGAACAATTCTCTTGGCAGTTGAGGTAGAAGTCATGTCCTTGCTCTAGGTTGGGAACAATTCTCCTGGCAGTTGAGGTAGAAGTCATGTCCTTGCTCTAGGTTGGAACAATTCTCCTGGCAGTTGAGGTAGAAGTCATGTCCTTGCTCTAGGTTGGGAACAATTCTCCTGGCAGTTGAGGTAGAAGTCATGTCCTTGCTCTAGGTTGGGAACAATTCTCCTGGCAGTTGAGGTAGAAGTCATGTCCTTGCTCTAGGTTGGAACAATTCTCCTGGCAGTTGAGGTAGAAGTCATGTCCTTGCTCTAGGTTGAGAACAATTCTCCTGGCAGTTGAGGTAGAAGTCATGTCCTTGCTCTAGGTTGGGAACAGTTCTCCTGGCAGTTGAGGTAGAAGTCATGTCCTTGCTCAAGGTTGGGAACAATTCTCTTGGCAGTTGAGGTAGAAGTCATGTCCTTGCTCTAGGTTGGGAACAATTCTCCTGGCAGTTGAGGTAGAAGTCATGTCCTTGCTCCAGGTTAGGAACAATTCCCCTGGCAGTTGAGGTAGAAGTCATGTCCTTGCTCTAGGTTGGGAACAATTCTCCTGGCAGTTGAGGTAGAAGTCATGTCCTTGCTCTAGGTTGGGAACAATTCTCCTGGCAGTTGAGGTAGAAGTCATGTCCTTGCTCAGGTTGGGAACAATTCTCCTGGCAGTTGAGGTAGAAGTCATGTCCTTGCTCAAGGTTGGGAACAATTCTCCTGGCAGTTGAGGTAGAAGTCATGTCATTGCTCTAGGTTGGGAACAATTCTCCTGGCAGTTGAGGTAGAAGTCATGTCATTGCTCCAGGTTGGAACAATTCCCCTGCATTGAGTAGAATCATGTCCTGTTTGAAAACCCTGGCATAGTATAACAGTCCTTCTAGTTGGGAAAATGCATGAGGTGAGTCATGTCTTGCTCTAGGTTGGAACATTCCCTGACATTGAGTATAAGTCATGTCCTGCTCTAGGTGCATTCCCTGGCAGTTGAGGTATAAGTCATGTCCTTGCTCTAGGTTGGGAACAATTCTCCTGGCAGTTGAGGTAGAAGTCATGTCCTTGCTCTAGGTTGGGAACAATTCTCCTGGCAGTTGAGGTAGAAGTCATGTCCTTGCTCTAGGTTGGGAACAATTCTCCTGGCAGTTGAGGTATAAGTCATGTCCTTGCTCTAGGTTGGGAACAATTCTCCTGGCAGTTGAGGTAGAAGTCATGTCCTTGCTCTAGGTTGGGAACAATTCTCCTGGCAGTTGAGGTAGAAGTCATGTCCTTGCTCTAGGTTGAGAACAATTCTCTTGGCAGTTGAGGTAGAAGTCATGTCCTTGCTCCAGGTTGGGAACAATTCTCCTGGCAGTTGAGGTAGAAGTCATGTCCTTGCTCTAGGTTGAGAACAATTCTCCTGGCAGTTGTGGTAGAAGTCATGTCCTTGCTCTAAGTAAGTTGAGAACAATTCTCCTGGCAGTTGTGGTAGAAGTCATGTCCTTGCTCTAAGTAAGTTGAGAACAATTCTCCTGGCAGTTGAGGTAGAAGTCATGTCCTTGCTCTAAGTAAGTTGAGAACAATTCTCCTGGCAGTTGAGGTAGAAGTCATGTCCTTGCTCTAAGTAAGTTGAGAACAATTCTCCTGGCAGTTGAGGTAGAAGCACTATCTATGGATAGAGGTCATGTCCCTGCTCTTAGAAGTCATGTCCCTGCTCTTAGAAGTCATGTCCCTGCTCTTAGAAGTCATGTCCCCACTCTAGTTAGAGAACAGTGCTGTGCTTCAGACAGATGTGGTTTTATGTATGTTGACAAATTGTACAGTTCTCATTCAAGCCAATCCATGGCAATCTGGCATTAGCCAATTACCATAATATTGTCCAAGTTTGTCCCTGAATCAGCATAATAACCAGCTTATTTATAGTAAAATATGATGTTTGTCATAAATTGATTGTCAATGCTGTTATCAGACTATAATATTTAGGTGCGGTGGTGCCATAAATTAAGCGGTAAATGTCCATTTTAAAGGATTTTTATTATCAGATTTGGCATTAATATAGTCTGATTAGAAAGAGTATCGACAAACTTCTGTGACCCACCCACTGTGCTGTTAGGCTCCCAGTGCACTGACACGATTGCTGGGAATAATACGTCCAAGCACATGCAGGTAATCCAGATGTAATAATAATAGCAAGATAAATTGTTTGTTAGTTAACTTGGACAATAATTATCATTTATGTGTGTCATTTCAAAGAGAGACTGTGTCAGTGGTCCCATCCACCTAGTGTATAATACTGTCCGTGCCAGGGGAAGTGAAAGGTCACTGTGGGGTAAATGGGTACCCTCGATTGGAGTCTCGAATTCTACAGTAGGACAATTCTGAAATCCACAGTCAACAATACTCGTGTAATACTAGCCACATATATGATGCTAACATGATGAGATAACCACCAGAAGTTCTCAGATGTAGGACATATGTGCCCCACTCAGTCATTCTACATTGTTTTGGCTGCAAAGTCACCAGGTGACATAATGTAGATCTTTGTCAAAAAATATCACATACTATACTAACAATATTGTAATACCTTTTTATCTCATAAATTCTCCAAAAAGAGAGCGTAGACGACGTTGCTGTATAATTGATTTCGCCAAAGATTACAGCCACAGTAATCTGTTGTGCTTGCTGCCCCGAATTCCACTGCGGACTTGTTTACATAGTAACTGGGGCCATTAAACCTTGCAAGCCACATTTGAGGTATTTACGAGGGACTATCTTCGAAAGATTGTAAGAAAAGTGACCAATGAAGGACACGCCACACAAGTCCTGGCAGCGTTGGTATGACACATAAGATGTATGTATGACCCATCCCCCTCGTATGTGTACACTTTGTGGGTAGATATATTGACCCCTTGGAGGTTGTGTTGTTCAGCGTAACTGACCACTTGAGGCTGCTAAACAGTGGACAGGACAGGGGATGTTGACATGGCAAGTCATGATGACAGTGACAGTGTGGATGGGACACAGGAATGTGGCGTTAGGGAGCCAGGAATAGCAGTGATACGTGACAGGTCGTGTAGTGGTGTAGTTTACTTGGAAGCTCTGATACACTTGATGTCATGAGTCACATCATTGATGTGAGTGAGCTTACTCAGCTATGCAGGGATTAAATACCATGCTGGGTTGATGTGTGAAATTCCACACTTACAGTGTTATGATAACAGGGCCATCAGTAATTGTTTCTGTGATTTAGAAGGCTGACCATTGCCAATGTGTACACTGTACCATGCTTGTGTTGGTACCGTCACAATCATGGTGTTCACTGTTTAGTCGTGGCAGCATATACATAAGAGTTACGTTGTGTAAACAGGTTTTGGGTCTTAAATAATATTGCTGCTGTACATGTGGCTTGGTATGATGTAGCAGTAAACATGATTACAAGTGGACCAAAGTCCAGTGTCTCATTACCAGTCAATCCGTGTAATCCCGAACTTGAGAACACATCGCAGTGCCACTACAGTCACGTAGTAGTGGTCAGCATTCATTGGCGTGTTGGTGTTGGTGCTTGGGGTCAATATACACATCTATCTTAATCACACGGCCTTTGTGAAGATGGAAACATATATTTCACAGGTCGCCCTGTGGCTACAAACATTAACATTCTTGTTGACCGGGCAGTAAACTGCGTGACAACCATGTGGTCATACATAGTCAACTAGCAAGTTCACTGGCTTTTCTCTCCATCTCGTATAAGCAGACAATAGGACACTGCAATGACCTATCGATTACACCTAATGCTAAGCAAGATAAATTTACCAGATATATGTAATTTTTGCAGATAAACGGATGGAATTGTAGCGGTTGTTTATTACAGCAATGGTTTCGTGACTTCACTTCGATGACGCAATGAAAACAGGCTTACCTCATTGTCATATTGCAAGTTTGCAACTCCTGTACACAATCAGTCAGGCTTATTTTACGAAAGCTTGCTCTCTCTTGGGATGAGTAAGAAACACTTCGATATAACAATTCATTATAACAATGGCTGACGTCCATGATGCATTGGAAAAAAGCACACATTATATATGGCAACACCTGTGTGGTCAATGGTGGGAATCAAGGCCTATTTTATGAAAGCTTGCACTCTCTGTGTGAGCAACAGGATCAACCAACTTCCTGGTTATAAATGTATTTGTGAGTTCACAAAAAGAATCTCCAGAAGGAAAAGAACTATATATATTTAGATAATAATTATACAACTGGAGATACCACCATAAAAGTAGTTCAACTTTGGAATAATTTACTAGTACATGTAGATATTAAAAAATTGAAATTGCTAAACATGTCATAAAGCCAGGAGTTTTACTCTGACAACAGTGGTCGTTTTACACAGGTGACGTAGCCTCTGACACAAATGGTCATTTTATACAGGTGACGTAGCCTCTGACACAAATGGTCATTTTACACAGGTGACATAGCCTCTGACACAAATGGTCATTTTACACAGGTGACGTAGCCTCTGACACAAATGGTCATTTTACACAGGTGACGTAGCCTCTGACACAAATGGTCATTTTACACAGGTGACGTAGCCTCTGACACAAATGGTCATTTTACACAGGTGACGTAGCCTCTGACACAAATGGTCATTTTACACAGGTGACGTAGCCTCTGACAAGGGTGGTCGTTTTATACAGATGACAGTCTATTCATTTTACGGAGGTGACGTAGACATTAGTCTATGATGACAATGGTCATATTTTACAGGTTACATAACGTCTGACAACAATGGTATTTTCACACACGTGGGATATGCAACAACCATTTTCCATTTTTAACCAGGCACTTACCTGCTACCAGACGAGTAGTGTGAGTGTGTTTTAAATCATCTTGATTAATTGACAATTGAAAGTGTATATAATGTATTATATGCATAAACAGGGATGGTGTTGAATGGGTGTGTGTGTTTATTTCACTGTCCCAGTTATAGTGAGTTAATTACCTCAGCTACATTTCATGTGGCCTGGAGGCTGGAGACAGTGGAGAGAGGCCATTTTTTAGTTACATTACATTACATTACATTACACTACACTACACTACACTACACTACACTACACTACACTACACTACACTACACTACACTACACTACACTACACTACACTACACTACACTACATTACAATGTTAGCAGATGTCAAACGTGTTTCGTAGAACAGAAGATAAGAATAACATGACAGTATCACCCATTATTCTATTGATGCTAGGCAAGTGTGTTATTTTATTAATTTGGCAAGTGTTTAGAAAAAGTTAAATGACAAAGTGTGTATTGATAGTGCATAAACAAGCCATTAATGAATTAATGGCTGGCACTGTTGGGTGGTGGCTACAAACTTCGATATTGATAGGAATGCGACTTTCAGCAGTGATCAAACTTAACATTCGCCTCATGGTAGGTGTGTCTGGAGAAAGATAATTTTTTGCTAACATTGGCCCCCCAGGTGAGTAACTATTTGTCACTGGTGTGACTGAATTAATTATATTGTAACATCAGTGATGAAATTGTGATTTTGTTTATAATAAAATTATTTAAGAAGCATTGCTGGTAGGTCTACAGCCAAATTTGCATAAAGGTTTACAATTTGGTGGCAATTGCGAAATTCATGATTTTTGTGTGTGGATAGGTAACATATTATGGCCCCTTAGTCACTAGGCAAGCAGGTTACTTTTTATTTCTACCCCAGATTTTAGCGAGTATATGTTAGTTTTGGGTGTCAAACCACTGATTCAGTTGGCTCCAACTTGCCAAGATTAGGAAACATGTTTGATAATGATGTGATCCAACTCATCCAAGCCAGCATCATGAGTAATGTAACATATACTGTACTTAATGTTTCGGATTGCAAGTGATATATTGTCAATTCAGCGCTGGTTAATAATAACACACTCAACACAAAGGGATAGAGACCATAGTGTCACACACACGCCACTTGAAAAGGATGTCTACATCCTGTTTATGATTACGTCAGATGTACTACGCTGTACCGTGGTGTTGACTTTGTGCACTAAAGCAACCAGTATGAAATAAGCATAATGAAAATGCTATGATAAATCTGTTGGTAAACCACTACCACAGCCAGTACACAATGGTCAGGTTAGTGTGGCACGTGATCACCAGATGGCGCAATCAGCAGTCACAGTGTATGTGTGACTCGCTAGATGGTGCCACTTCATCGTTCCTGTACTGTCCTTGAGTGTTTACACACAGTGAACGCTTGAAGAGGTTGTCTAGCTTATGTAGATATCATCACAGTTGTTTCAGCCACGCGCACATGCCAGGGAATGACTGGCCCATGAACATTGAACTACTGAACACTCATTCAAGAAACATTTAAAAGTACATCTGTTAAAACAGGCATATGATGAGTCACGCTCTCATTTGAATGACATTGCTATTCTAATGTTTAATAATTTTGTCCATAATGTTTGATTCAGGTGTGTACTATTAATGTAAATTGTATGTGTTTATTTATTATTTTGGAATCAGCTCTTTTACACTATTTATTTTGTTTATATTTATTTTTAATAATAATTTTTTTTAGTTTTAGTGAATTTATGCAGTTCCATGTAAAGTACCGAGAGCATTTTATCTTAAGTGAATTCGGGTGCTATATAAATTCCTATAGTATTATTGTTATTATTTACTATCACAATATACAGAATAATCCTGGTAGATAAGGCATGCGATAAATCTGTCCTAATACAGGCCAGCTAGAATTGCCAGCTAAGGAATGCATCTTATTGCAATGGGTCTTGCGATTTCTGTCAACTCATGTGTACTTACAATAAATAGTGTTATCTGTTAGTTTGTGTAGCCAGACGATATAATGAAATGGTTTGTATAGCCACAGCCCATTGTTTATGCATTTAGAACGTCATAGATCTACATGTTTGTCATTCCAGAAACAAGTAGTTGAAGTGGTTTAATTTACTTTTTATTTGTCAACAAGGTTACAGTGCGCTGAACCAATTGGGTCTGCATGAAATGGGTTGTTCTGCATTGTTTATTGCATTGTGTTCATTTGCCATCTTAATCTAAAAGGACATTTAGATTAATAGTTTTTTCTTGTAAGGAAATACCTGGGTTGATGCTAATTTAGGCTGTGTCATATTTTGGACACTTGGATGAACATTTGCAATTCATTCACTTCATAGAAGAAATTGATGTTGCTCTGGGGCCAATTTCACAAACGTTATTAAAAGCTCTTAAGCAGCTAAGCATGGATTTGTTCCATAAAATCAAGTTTGGTCATTCCCTACAATAAAAAGAAATTGTGAACAAAAGTTCACCCTGGAGAGGGTCCACAAAATGTTATAAGGAAGACCAGGACGGTATTATACCACCTTTTAAACAGTTAGATTCCATAAATAATATTTTTTATTAGAATTAATACATCCTTAACATTTTAATAAGTTTCATGTATTTATGATTTTACGTATGCTATTAATTCATTTCCAATGATATTATGTATGCTATTCATTTACCATTGCAAATTCTCCCAGAACATTATTGTATGAAATATATAATTTTTTATTGTTATTTCGAGTTCATTTTCAAACAGAACTACCGATGTCCACAACCAAATAATTTTTCAAAATGGTGCACTCTGCATTCTTGTAAACTGAATTATTTTAACAATGATGATCCCGTTAAAAGCTTGCACCATTTGTGACACAGTAGTTTCTTCTTTAGCATGGTGGCACCTTTTATAAGATTGTTGACAAAATGGTTTGTGGAAGACATTTTCAATCACTCCAGGAACTATGTTTTGTCAAATTGTGGTAACTAGATTACTGATTATCATGATGGAAATATTGGTCTGTAGCTTAAGATTAATTTAACAATCACTTTTGTGAATAATGAAACACATTAAAAAATTACTCCTGCAGTTTTCGGTCAGGTCCCAGACCCAGCTCTCTCACCGAGATGTTACAGTTTTTAGTCACACAGTAGACAGTGGCTTTGTAAAGCCGTGCCACTCCGTCAGTATCAACTGACTGCATCCATCAAAGTAACTGTCCCATTTAGCCTCTGAGTTGATTTTTGTCTCTAGGCAGAGACATTCTTGTTTGCTTTTAAACAGGCAACATACTGTAAATGCCTGGACAGTGGCAACAGGCTGGTTCGCTTGAGACAGGTACAAAAATGTGCACCTGGTTTGGTGCTGATGGATGTCTTCTGTGTGTACTTAATATCTGTGACAGATTACGGGCTAGAGAATGTGCAGTCCCTCCCTCTGTGCAAACCTGTAACAAAGTCTACGAGTGACTGATTGAAAACAGTTGCCCTCTGAGCAATGAAACTCATTAATCACACACTACTTCTTCTCCAGCCACCATCAAAGTAGCAGCAGCAACAACAGTGTAGCCCTTCCACTCCCTGCCCTGTAAGCCCCTCCACCCCTGCCCTGTAGCACCACCACCACTGCCCTGTAGCCCCTCCACCCCTGCCCTGTATCCCCTATAGCCTCTCCACCCCTGCCCTGTATCCCCTGTACCCCCTCCACCCCTGCCCTGTATCCCCCCGACCCCTGCCCTATATTCCCTGCACCCTCTGCCCTATAGCCCCTCCACCCCTGCCCTGTATCCCTCCACCCCTGCCCTGTATCCCCTCCACCACTGCCCCGTACCCCCTCCACCCCTGCCCTATATCCCCTCTACCCCTGCCCTGTATCCCCTCCACCACTGCCCTGTACCCCCTCCACCCATGCCCTGTACCCCCTCCACCCCTGCCCTGTATCCCCTCTACCCCTGCCCTGTACCCCCTCCACCCATGCCCTGTATCCCCTCCACCACTGCCCTGTACCCCCTCCACCCCTGCCCTGTATCCCCTCTACCCCTGCCCTGTACCCCCTCCACCCCTGCCCTGTATCCCCTCCACCACTGCCCTGTAGCCCCTCCACCACTGCCTTGTAGTCCCTCCACCCCTGCCCTGTATCCCCTCCACCCATGCCCTGTATCCCCTCCACCACTGCCCTGTAGCCCCTCCACCACTGCCTTGTAGTCCCTCCACCCATGCCCTGTATCCCCTCCACCCCCTGCCCTATAGCCTCTCCACCCCTGCCCTGTATCCCCTCCACCCCTGCCCTGTTTCCCCTCCATCCCCTGCCCTATAGCCTCTCCACCCCTGCCCTGTATCCCCTCCACCCCTGCCATGTACCCCCTCCACCCATGCCCTGTTTCCCCTTCACCCCCTGCCCTATAGCCCCTCCACCCCTGCCCTGTATCCCCTCCACCCATGCCCTGTATCCCCTCCACCACTGCCCTGTATCACCCCGACCCCTGCCCTATATTCCCTGCACCCTCTGCCCTATAGCCCCTCCACCCCTGCCATGTATCCCTCCACCCCTGCCCTGTAGCCCCTCCACCCATGCCCTGTATCCCCTCCACCCCATGCCCTGTATCCCCTCCACCCCTTACCCTGTAGCCCCTCCACCCATGTCCTGTATCCTATCCACCCCTTGCCCTGTAGCCCCTCCCCCCTGCCCTTATCCCCTTCACCCCCTGCCCTGTAGCCCCTCCACCCCTTGCCCTGTATCCCCTCCACCCTGCCCTGTATCCCCTTCACCCCCTGCCCTTTTCCCCCTTTCCCCCCCTCCCCTGTACCCCTCCCCCCCCTGCCCTGTATCCCCCCCCTTCCCCTGTACCCCTCCACCCATCCCATGTATCCCCTCCCCCGCCCCCTCCACCCCTGCCCTGTATCCCCCCCACCCCTTCCCCTGTATCCTCCACCCCTTCCCCTGTCCCCCTCCACCCTCCCCCTCCACCCCCGCCCCCCCCCTACCCCCCCCCCCCCGTGCCCCTATCCCCCTCCCCCCCTTGCCCGGTATCCCCCCCACCCCTCCCCTGTTCCCCTCCCCCCCCTGCCCTGTAGTCCCCTCCCCCCGATCCCCCCTCCCCTGCCCTGTACCCCCTCCACCCCTTGTCCTGTAGCCCCTCCCCCCCTTTGCCCAGCCCCTCCACCCCGCCCCGTATCCCCTCCACCCCTGCCCTTTTCCCTCCCCCCCCTGCCCTGTTCCCCCCCAGCCCTGTATCCCTCCACCCCTGCCCTGTATCCCCTCCACCCCCTGCCCTGTATCCCCTCTACCCCCTGCCCTGTATCCCCTCCACCCCCTCCCCTGTATCCCCTCCACCCCCCCCCCGTATCCCTCCCCCCCCTGCCCTGTAACCCCCTCCACCCCTGCCCTGTAGCCCCTCCACCCCCTGCCCCGTATCCCCTCCACCCCTGCCCTGTATCACCCCGAGCCCTGCCCTATATTCCCTACACCCTCTGCCCTGTAGCCCCTCCACCCATGCCCTGTATCTCCTCCACACCCTGCCCTGTATCCCCTCCACCTCCTGCCCTGTATCCCCTCCACCTCCTGCCCTGTATCCCCTCCACCTCCTGCCCTGTATCCCCTCCACCTCCTGCCCTGTATCCCCTCCACCTCCTGCCCTGTAGTCCCTCCACCCATTCCCTGTAGCCCCTACACCCATGCCCTGTAGCCCCTCTACCCCTGCCCTGTAGCCCCTCCACCCCTGCCCTTTCCCCCCCCCTGCCCTGTAGCCCCTCCCCCCCCTGCCCTGTTCCCTCCACCCCTGCCCTTTTCCCCCCCCCCCCTGCCCTGTATCCCCTCCACCTCCTGCCCTGTATCCCCTCCACCTCCTGCCCTGTATCCCCTCCACCTCCTGCCCTGTATCCCCTCCACCCCTGCCCTGTATCCCCTCCACCTCCTGCCCTGTATCCCCTCCACCTCCTGCCCTGTAGTCCCTCCACCCATTCCCTGTAGCCCCTACACCCATGCCCTGTAGCCCCTCTACCCCCCCTGTAGCCCCTCCACCCTCTGCCCTATATCCCCTCCACCCCTGCCCTGTAGCCCCTCCCCCCCTGCCCTGTAGCCCCTCTTCCCCCTGCCCTGTAGCCCGTCCGCCCCCTGCCCTGTAGCCCCTCCTCCTCCCATGCCCTGTAGCCTGTCCACCCCCTGCACTGTAGCCCCTCCACCCCCTGCCCTGAAGCCCCTCCACCCTACTTGTACATGTGCCTCCTCCAGGAGCAGTCAGACCGGAGCCAGCTTGCTCCATTTGTCACATATGTTTTCCTTATGGAATTTTCATGTTGTTAAAAAACTCATTGGACATGAACACCTGAGGTAAATATACAATTAGTGCTGTGATACCTGCTCCCAGCAGGTGTAGAGTGTCACCTGCTGCAGGGGGTGTGCGTGTCTATTGTACCCCCACTGTGGGGTACATACCGGAATGTGTTCAGATACAGGTCCTACATAGTTGCACTGATGTGAATTCTTTACCCCGGTGGGAGGGGCTTCTAGGGCGGGTGTCCAGGGCAGCAGCTCTACACACCTGAGCTGCAGGTGTGAAACAGTAGGACGCCCTGCCTTTGAAATTGTACTCTCGGGGCGCTTACAAAGGAGCACAATGAACGTCAGTGTTACAGTGGCTTACTGTAACATATGTTATCATATCATCTTGTTTGCTTTTTGAAAGGTTCTTTGTTCCGATGAAGGCCTCGGTTCATCCTTGTGTGGTCAGAGTGGGAGACTGGTGACACAGGGGCGGACTGGTGACAAGGGGTTGACTGGTGACACGGGCTGACTGGTGACACAGGGGCTGACTGGTGACACAGGGGCTGACTGGTGACACAGGGGTTGACTGGTGACACAGCGGTTGACTGGTGACACAGGAGTTGACTGGTGATATGGGTTGACTGGAGGCATGATGGTTGGCTGGTGACACGGGAGGCTGACTGGTGACACATAGTTGACCGGTGACAACACGGTTTAATGGTGACTGACATAAGGGGTAGAGTGGTGACACAGGGTTTGACAGGTGACAGGAGGGGTAGAATGGTAACTTGAGGGATAGAATGGTGACATGAGGGGTAGACAGGTGACACAGGAGGTAGACTGGTGACAGGAGGGGTTGACATGCACGGACAGTACAACCTTCTAACTAGTTTGTTGACTTTGTTAACTATTCGGCATTCATAAAATATCTACTGATGTGTCGATGGGTGTCTACGAACACTGGCAGATGCATTGTGGGACATGAGAAAGAAAAACATCCAGCGAGGTTCCTGCGACTTCAACTTACTGACGTTAACGGCAGCACAAAGAAAAGCATCTAAGGCAGTGTCGAGGTGTTACTCTTGCATATTGAGTGCTTGCGTAGTAGCTCTTATCAGGTTTCAAGTAGGGTAAAGGCGGGCATGCATGACCAGCCAGGCACTTTGAAGTGGTCACATGGTCTGTGACATGGCAGTTGTTTTGTTTCAGTCTGTCCAGAGCCTGTTGTTTGTCCAGTGTTGTGGTCAGTATCACCACCTGGACAATTAACTATGACCAAATACAGAATACATTTAAAAATGTCAACACTCGTTAGTTATCAATTATAGCTTGTGGTGTTAGGTAACAGTCTGGGGAACTTTTTCCAAAAACCCAAGGTGGGGGCCAATTTGGGGGGTTTTTTGGGGGAACAAAAAAACCAAAAAGGGGAGGTGGGTTTAAAATTTCCTTTTTGGTTTGGTTCAAGGGATAAAACCACAAGCTTAATTGATAACAAGAGTGTTGACATTTTTAAAGTTTCTGTATTTTGGGCATAGTTAATTTCCGGTGGTGATTGACCCCAACATGGACAAACAAAGGCTTGGAAGATGAAACAAAACAACGCCATGTACAGACCATGTGACCACTTCAAAGTGCCTGGCGGAGCATGCCCGCCTTTACCCTACTTGAAACCGATAAAGCTCTCGCGCACTCAATATGCGAGTAACACCCGACCTGCCAAGCTTTTTTTGTTGGTTAACGTCAGTAAGTTGAAGTCGCAAACCTGGGATTTTTTCTTTCTCATGTCCCACAATGCATCTCCGTGTTCGTAGACACCCATCGACACATCAGAGAATTTTATGAATGCCGAATAGTTAACAAAGCAACAAACTAGTTAGAAGGTTGTACTGTCCGTGCATGTCAACCCCTCCTGTCACCAGTCTACCTCCTGTGTCACCTGTCTACCCCTCATGTCACCATTCTATCCCCCAAGTTAATTTTACCCCTCCTGTCCCTGTCAAACCCTGTGTCCCATTTCCCCATGTCGTCCCAAAACCGTGTTTCCCCGGGCAACTATGTGTCCCGATCCCC
>JAODUO010001247.1:0-128341 GCA_025642075.2 Ridgeia piscesae
CAGTGTACATGCACTCAGTTAAGAATACAAGTCCCATTTATCTAGTACAAGCCGTTCTTTCCCAACTGACATTTGAAGCAGGCTATCACTAATTCAGGGTGTATCTTCATGTAGGGGTGCAGATTTCCTGCCCAGGGAAGCCGGGCCATGGCTCAAGATTCATCGAAGACACTGCAGCTGAGAAGTTGGTGAGAACCCTTCATATTGCAGTCATTTCTAGCAGTCATTGCTTTGGTAATTATTTTGTAAGTGTGTGGCTGGTACTAAGAGTATCAGGGTAGTAAATCATCACACATGTATACAGTCGGAAAGTTGGCCTGTCGTACTAAAATGGTTAATCATTATTATAATTTATTGGTATTAAATGTTGACTTATGTACTATTGATTTTAGAAACACTTATAATCCTTTCATTTAGTACACTTAGGGGTTGTACTTGTTAATTATGTATGTATCGTGTGCGTGTGTGTGCAACGTTACAATATTCTGTTCTTTTCTGTGTCCTCTTTAACGTTGCATAATGTATATTGATATGATAATTACCTAACATATTTACTGAGACTTTATAACTGGACTGGTTTATACTTAATGGTAGTTTTAAAGTTGACAGTTGAGCCCTGACTGTCCACACTTGTACACCAGTCGGGTACTGCAGCATATATTGACCAAATAAAATGTAATTAGTTTATATAACAGTTATTAATTCCATTACAAAACAAGGATTTGTTTTATTTTAGAGAAAGATTATTGACACATTATTGAATTTCCGTGAAGAACAAGAAAACAAGTGAGTATAATATTGTAATGTTATGTTAAAAAGTATAATTAATTTTATATCAAATTGTTATGCACATTGAATGTTCTTCACAATTAATTTGTATTCGTTGCAGTCCTCATTGTAATATAAAAATGCAAATATTACCTGTATAACCTGCACTTAGTACTAATGAAGCCAACTTGAAAGATGGCAAAATACTCTATTATAAGAATTGGCTTGCCTTTCATTTATGCATGAGAAGTATTGTATAGTGTCAGCTAACTTCATAAGATCTCTTTTGTGTTTGAAGACTGAAGAAGGACCCTAAACTACGACTGGGTGATGTGACCACTGTCAACCTCACTCTAGTTGGGGTGAGTGAACTGTGATGATGTGAACAACTCACATGATGCAACATTTCTTTGTTGTACATTGGCATTATGTGCACACTTTGTAAATATTACTGATTGATCTGAAAGTGACTGAGAGAGAGTGGACGAGTGAGTGTGTATGTGTGAGTATATATGTACCATCTCATTAGAGTTGTAAAAGCACTCATATTTTTTTCTACCCATTTGTTTATTTTTGTTTATTTTCAGGGAGGTATCCAAACTAACGTTGTACCATCAGAGTTTACTGCTGGTGAGTATGCAGGTCGTATTCCTTGTGACGTTCGTACTACTAGGCCAGTCAGTCTACTGGGTACGTTGCTGTTATGCCAAGCCCACCACAAATAGTAGTATTAATGAGTAAATAGAAAGGACAGACTGTCCACTACCTCTCTTGACTCCAGTCACAGTGTCTCCTTGTGGTGTGTCATTGTTGCAGACTTTGACATTCGAGTCACTCCAACAATGGACAAAGACAAGTTTGAGGACCAGCTGAAGCAATGGTGTCTCCAGGCTGGGACAGGGGTGACCTACTCATTCAAACAGGTAGGTGTCTTATTGGGCGGGGGTGACCTACACATTCAAACAGGCAGGTGTCTTATTGGGCGGGGGTGACCTACACATTCAAACAGGTAGGTGTCTTATTGGGCGGGGGTGACCTACACATTCAAACAGGTAGGTGTCTTATTGGGCGGGGGTGACCTACACATTCAAACAGGCAGGTGTCTTATTGGGCGGGGGTGACCTACACATTCAAACAGGTAGGTGTCTTATTGGGCGGGGGTGACCTACACATTCAAACAGGTAGGTGTCTTATTGGGCGGGGGTGACCTACACATTCAAACAGGTAGGTGTCTTATTGGGCGGGGGTGACCTACACATTCAAACAGGTAGGTGTCTTATTGGGCGGGGGTGACCTACACATTCAAACAGGTAGGTGTCTTATTGGGCGGGGGTGACCTACACATTCAAACAGGTAGGTGTCTTATTGGGCGGGGGTGACCTACACATTCAAACAGGTAGGTGTCTTATTGGGCGGGGGTGACCTACACATTCAAACAAAGGTAGGTGTCTTATTGGGCGGGGGTGACCTACACATTCAAACAGGTAGGTGTCTTATTGGGCGGGGGTGACCTACACATTCAAACAGGAGGTGTCTTATTGGGCAGGGGTGACCTACACATTCAAACAGGTAGGTCTTATTGCTAAAGTTTGACAAACCCAGAGGCAGATAAATATATTTAGATACATTGTTGTTTAAACCACGAATATACAATGACATACAGGCAAAATGTGTTCACTCATTTGATTTTTTAGGAGTCAAGAAAGTTATCTTCATCATTTGTCCACATATATTTTTATTTCTTTACTGTATGTTTCAGAAATTCATGGGGACATGTTTGACCCCCTTAGACAAAGACAATGTATGGTGGCATGCATTCAGCAAATGTTGTGAGGAAATGTAAGTATCTATACACTTTGTATTGGTTAAATATGTTTAATTATTGCTGTTTTTTGGAAAAGCTAGATTTAATTTAAATAAAGTTAGGCTTATTCAATTTAACTAATATCTCAGTTATAACTATGCCAACAAGATTTGTTGTTAGACTTCAGTACAACTGTTTACAGGATGGATTACCTTCCAGTGCACAGGCGCTCCCTCAGATTTAATCAATAGATATCCTTGTGGCTTTATCTAGACAGTTTCTTGTTTCCCATGCAAAACTAACAACTAACCTAGTTTCACAAACTGACATTTATTACCTGATGCATGCACATGCATAATATATGCATGTGTATGTATAACTGTGGTTTATCTTTGTTGTAGAGGGGTTGTGTTGGAATGTGAGATTTTTCCAGCAGCCACAGATAGCCGCTACCTGAGAACCGTACGTACTTGAACATTATGAGAAGTAAACCGTATCATTCAGACAGTACAATAAAGCATGGCAGACATATTAACATTTTGTTTGCAGTGGAGGTCACAATTTGTTATACGTATAACTCATTGTCTGATAAAAAGTCAGTATGTGTATGCTGATATCACATATCAATTCCACAAATGTTTATATTTAATTGACACTCAGAACATAGAAACTGAATATTTTTCTTAAAATTCAGAATAGTGAGCTGTGTCTAGATGTGAACACTACACATAACATCTGTATTGTGTTCAACTGTCAGTGATACACTTTCACAGAACATGTACGTTGTGTCCATCTGTGAAAAGTACACTTAGCATTGTACCCAAGTGTGAGTGATACACTTAGTCAGTAAGCATATATTGTCTAAGTGTGAGGGAAGCATGTATGTTAACAGTACACTTACACTGTGTCATAGTGTCAGGTTGCTCTCAGACAGTGCAGTTACACTGTCATAGTGTCAGGTTGCTCTCAGACAGTACACTCACACTGTCATAGAGTGAGGTTGCTCTCAGATAGTACACTCACACTGTGTCATTGTGTGAGGTTACTCTCAGACAGTGCAGTTACACTGTGTTACAGTGTGAGGTTGCTCTCAGACAGTACACTCACACTGTGTCATTGTGTGAGGTTGCTCTCAGACAGTGCAATTACACTGTGTCATTGTGTGAGGTTGCTCTCAGACAGTGCAGTTACACTGTGTCATAGTGTGAGGTTGCTCTCAGATAGTACACTCGCACTGTGTCATTGTGTGAGGTTGCTCTCAGACAGTGCAGTTACACTGTGTTATTGTGTGAGGTTGCTCTCAGACAGTGCAGTTACACTGTGTCATACTGTGAGGTTGCTCTCAGACAGTACACTCACACTGTGTCATTGTGTGAGGTTGCTCTCAGACAGTACACTCACACTGTGTCATTGTGTGAGGTTGCTCTCAGACAGTACACTCACATTGTGTCATAGTGTTAGGTTGCTCTCAGATAGTGCACTTACACTGTGTCATAGTGTGAGCTCTCAGACAGTACACTCACACTGTCATTATGTGAGGTTGCTCTCAGACAGGACACTTTCACTGTGTCATTGTGTGAGGTTGCTCTCAGACAGTACACTCACACTGTGTCATAGTGTGAGGTTACTCTCAGACAGTACACTCACACTGTGTCATAGTGTGAGGTTGCTCTCAGACCGTACACTTACACTGTGTCATAGTGTGAAGTTGCTCTCAGACAGTACACTTTCACTCTGTCATTGTGTGAGGTTGCTCTCAGACAGTACACTCACACTGTGTCATAGTGTGAGGTTGCTCTCAGACAGTACACTTACACTGTGTCGTAGTGTGAGGTTGCTGTCAGACAGTACACTCACACTGTGTCATTGTGTGAGGTTGCTCTCAGACAGTACACTCACACTGTGTCATAGTGTGAAGTTGCTCTCAGACAGTACACTTTCACTCTGTCATTGTGTGAGGTTGCTCTCAGACAGTACACTCACACTGTGTCATAGTGTGAAGTTGCTCTCAGACAGTACACTTACACTGTCGTAGTGTGAGGTTGCTGTCAGACAGTACACTCACACAGTGTCATTGTGTGAGGTTGCTCTCAGACAGTACATTTACACTGTTTCGTAGTGTGAGGTTGCTGTCAGACAGTACACTCACACTGTGTCATTGTGTGACATTGCTCTCAGACAGTACACTCACACTGTGTCATTGTGTGAGGTTGCTCTCAGACAGTACATTTACACTGTTTCGTAGTGTGAGGTTGCTCTCAGACAGTACACTCACACTGTGTCATTATGTGAGGTTGCTCTCAGACAGTACACTTACACTGTGTCATTGTGTGAGGTTGCTCTCAGACAGTACACTTACACTGTGTCATTGTGTGAGGTTGCTCTCAGACAGTACACTTACACTGTGTCATTGTGTGAGGTTGCTCTCAGACAGTACACTTACACTGTGTCATTGTGTGGGTGTCTCGCAGATACACTTGCATGTGTTGTGTCAGACAGTAACTTACACTGTCATTGTGTAGTTGCTCTCAGACAGTACACTACACTGTGTCATTGTGTAGGTTGCTCTCAGACAGTCAGTTACACTGTCATAAGTGAGTGCTCTCAGAAAGTACACTCACACTGTGTCATAGTGTGAGGTTGCTCTCAGACAGTACACTTACACTGTGTCATTGTGTGAGGTTGCTCTCAGACAGTACACTTACACTGTGTCATTGTGTGAGGTTGCTCTCAGACAGTACACTTACACTGTCATTGTGTGAGGTTGCTGTCAGACAGTACACTTACACTTGTCATTGTGTGAGGTTGCTCTCAGACAGTACACTTACACTTTGTCATTGTGTGAGGTTGCTCTCAGACAGTACACTTACACTGTCATTGTGTGAGGTTGCTCCAGACAGTAAACTTACACTGTCATTGTGTGAGGTTGCTGTGAGACAGTACACTTACACTGTCATTGTGTGAGGTTGCTCTCAGACAGTACACTTACACTGTTGTTGTGTTAGGTTGCTCCAGACAGTACACTTACACTGTCATTGTGTGGGTTGCTCTCAGACAGTAACTTACACTGTCTTGTGTTGGTTGCTCCAGACATACACTTACACTGTGTCATGTGTGAGGTTGCTCTCAGACAATAACTACACTGTGTCATTGTGTGGGTTGCTCTCAGACAGTACACTACACTTGTCATTGTGTGAGGTTGCTCTCAGACAGTACACTTACACTGTCATTGTGTGAGGTTGCTCTCAGACAGTACACTCACACTTGTCATTGTGTGAGGTTGCTCTCAGACAGTACACTTACACTTGTCATTGTGTGGGGTTGCTCTCAGACAGTACACTTACACTTGTCATTGTGTGAAGTTGCTCTCAGACAGTACACTTACACTGTCATTGTGTGAGGTTGCTGCCAGACAGTAAACTTACACTGTCATTGTGTGAGGTTGCTGTGAGACAGTACACTTACACTGTCATTGTGTGAGGTTGCTCTCAGACAGTACACTTACACTGTTGTTGTGTTAGGTTGCTCTCAGACAGTACACTTACACTGTGTCATTGTGTGGGGTTGCTCTCAGACAGTACACTTACACTGTGTCATTGTGTGTGGTTGCTCTCAGACAGTACACTTACACTGTGTCATTGTGTGAGGTTGCTCTCAGACAGTACACTCACACTGTGTCATTGTGTGAGGTTGCTCTCAGACAGTACAGTTACACTTTGTCATAACGTGATGCTGCTCTCAGAAAGTACACTCACACTGTGTCATAGTGTGAGGTTGCTCTCAGACAGTACACTTACACTGTGTCATTGTGTGAGGTTGCTCTCAGACAGTACACTTACACTGTGTCATTATGTGAGGTTGCTCTCAGATAGTACACTTACACTGTCATTGTGTGAGATTGCTCTCAGATAGTACACTTACACTGTGTCATTGCGTGAGGTTGCTCTCAGACAGTACACTCACACTGTGTCATTATGTGAGGTTGCTCTCAGACAGTACACTTACACTGTCATTGTGTGAGGTTGCTCTCAGACAGTACACTTACACTGTGTCATTATGTGAGGTTGCTCTCAGATAGTACACTCATACTGTGTCATTGTGTGGGGTTGCTCTCAGACAGTACACTTACACTGTCATTGAGTGAGGTTGCTCTCAAATGGCCTGTGCCAACAAAACGGTATGGGTCATTTGCGTGATGAATTATTATGATTCAACTATTTCTTTATGTGTTGTTGTCCAGGCTGGCATTCCCGCCCTTGGATTCTCACCCATGAACAACACACCCATACTGCTTCATGACCACAATGAATACCTGAATGAAGACGTGTATCTGCGAGGTATTGACATCTACTGCCAGGTGCTGCCAGCCATCGCCAGCGTCCCTTCTCTCTGACCACATCTAGTTGATGAACAGATATGAAGTCTGGTCTAGTCAACATTGAAGACATCTTTACAGATACAAGGTTATTCAGGATTAGATTATACAATGTTATTCAGTATTAGATTATACAATGTTATTCAGTATTAGATTATACAATGTTATTCAGTATTACATTATACAATGTTATTCAGTATTAGATTCTGTATCTGTTGAAAATGGAATTTTCTTTTAATCACAAACTGGAAATCCAGTAATATAATTGTTAATACACGTAAAATTGACAAAACATCATAGTTAATAATGACACCACAATGTTTCACATATGCTGTGCTGGAAACAATTTACTTGAAACTAGCATGACAGAATTTTTTGGGCAGCAGGGAAAGGACAACGTCATAGAATATTTATAAAAAAAATGGTGTACAATTGTATAATTGATATAAACGGGTCTCTGGTCATGGTTAATCAATTTTTTAGTTATGTTGACGATATGTGCAGGTCTTGTTTTAGGCTTGCTATTGATGTTGTTATAACATGTTATTATGTTAAATGATTTATGTGGATTCTGTCGGGAAAGAAGTTCAAGAATGTACTTACTGAAAACAAAGCATTTTAACTTTCTGCAATGAAAGATGGCGGGGAGCATTCGTGGACATATAATCCACACGTTCACACAATGTAAAGATTTGATGAAGTAAAGTGTCCAGGTACATAATTATGAACTTGTTGACTATTTCAACTTCTTGATTATCTGTGGAGAGACATTTTGATGCCTGTTTACTTCTTTCCCAAAGAATAATTATTTCATTTGACATGTGTTCTGTTTTACTAAGAAAACGAAAGCTCATCTTTAAGACAACCCTACAAGGCATATGTCAACTGCATGTTTAACCAGAAAAAGGACTGAATTGTTTCAAGATAGTTCGTTTATATAGATTGTATAGCTGCCACCTTTTGAAATCTAATTACATAGAAACAGCATGATCCACAGAACAAGGGTATCATTTTGAGAAACTCCCAAGAACAAGGCTATTTATTATTGCAGTATGCACTGTTACCTATCGCATGCAATATGTACTGGAATACACTACTATAGGCTACGCATATGATCTTTATAAACTAAACAATCAATGATAATGGGTGCAAACCTTGTTTCATGATCACCTCCGTAATACGAACACTTGGCAGTTATGGTAACCCATGGACAGTTCCAAATTAGTTTCGTAAACACGTTTTCCTACCCCTCCCCCACTCCCAGTCCTCCCATTTCATTACATTGTCTCTGCACCACAACTGGCACAAGTTACAGTGTGTGGAAGCAGCCGTGAAATCGCTCAAGAAGGAGAAGTCGGCAGGAGCGGACAACGTCCCAGCGGAGCTGGTGCAGGCAGGGGGAGAAGCCATGATAAGCGCCCTACTGACTGTCTGCAACAAGATCTGGCAGACAGGGGAATGGCCCACACCATGGACCCAATCTCTCATCATCACCCTCCCCAAGAAAGGCAACCTACAGCTATGTCAGAACTATCGTACCATCAGCCTCATCAGTCACCCAAGCAAAGCTATGCTAAACTGACTGATGCCCGCAAGTGGAATAGATCATCGCTGAGGAACAAGCAGGCTTCAGATCAGGACGCAGCACAACAGAGCAGATCTTCAACCTTAGGATACTGTGCGAGAAGTACCTCCAACACCAGCAAGACCTCTACCACATCTTCGTGGACTTCTAGAAGGCATTCGACAGGGTATGGCATGCAGTACTATGGGCCACCATGAGGTAGTACAACATCAATGCCAACCTGATCAAAATGATACAGAACCTCTATGCAAGGCCACCAGCGCAGTCTACCTAAATAACAGCATAGGGGACTGGTTCAGAACCACAGTCGGAGTAAGACAAGGCTGTGTGCTCTCCCCCACCCTCTTCAACATCTTCTTGGAGAGAATTATGACTGACGCACTGAATAACGGACAGGCAGCATTGGTGGCAGGAAAATTACAAACTTGCATTTTGGTGATGACATAGACGGCCTGGCAGGAAGGGAAGAGGAGCTAGCTGACTTGGTGAAGCGCCTTGACAAGACTTCTACAGCCTTCGGCATGCAGATCAATGCAGAGAAGACCAAACTGATGACCAACAACACCAATGGCTTCAGCACTGACATCAGGGTCAACGGCGAGAAACTAGATTGCGTCAACAGGTTCAAATACCTGCGAGCAATCATCGCAGATGAAGCATCCAAACCTGAAATTCTCGCCAGGAAAATCCAGAAAGAATTGATCATTGTCTCTTTCATCACCTTGCACTAATTCTTTCACTGACTTGGTCCTGCACATTTATGCAAAATTATTTCGTCCACCGCATTTTAGGCAACTCTTCCCCATGCTGGACATCTTTTTGGAGGGTGCTGTCTTCCACATCTCCCACACTTCATGCTTTTTGTGTTCTTGTGCAGGTTTTGGTTTATACTTGACTCGTGACTTGGAATTCACTTCATTCACTCCTTTCGTCGACTCAACCGGACCTTTCTTCATGGTTTGCACCTCTTTTCTGGTTACCTCTGAAGATTTACATAATATTATATCAGCTGCTCTCTTAAGAGTTAGCTTCACTTCCCTCAGCAAACGTTCCTGAATACGTCTGTCTTTCATGGAAAACAAAATCTTATTCCTGATCATGTTTTCGTGCTCTTTAAATTCGCACGCATTAGCAAGTGTGTAATTCCGTGGTGTAGTCGTCTCAGTGCTCTCATAAATCCAGAATCGATATCTCGCGAATAAGACGCGCTTTTCCCCAACAAATTCAAGTTCAAATCGTTTGAAAACGTCAGCATAAACATCTGATCTCAACACGTTACGATTGTCATTGGCTTGAGCGGCATTATTTTGAGCAGGTTGGGCGTTACCTTGTTGGTTGTCATCATCAGGTACAGGCGGAATGTTCGATGGATCGTTCGGCGAATCATCACATTTGAAATGGTTGTATCGCTCCAACGCATCCGGCCAATAGCGCTGAACAAGATGGCAATCTTCGTGCGATTCGAGTTCGAGTTGTATATGCTCGCAATCGAGAATATACAACTCGAACCGTTGATACCATTGCCTCCAGTTTTCGGCTATCAGATATGTTGATGGCAAATGGACGTTTCGCGGATTCTGTGCAATATCTAATGGTAATTACTAGCGATATATGTAACTTAAGTGTTCGACTGGTGAGCATGTTCCACTGGCGGCACGTTGAGTTGACTTGACGCTGAATAGCTAAAGCTAGGTCTAGGGCAGACTATGATTAGGTTATACTCGAATAGAATAGTGGCTTTTGCAACACAAGAAACCATTTCGGCAATTCAACATGTTGATAAATCTTCACCTTCACCACCTATCCCGTAGTCTGGTGGACCGTTGGGGCGCCACAGATGACCTGGCAACCAGCTCCCTCCATTCCTCTCGCCTCTCAGCCTTCCTCATGGCGGCGCCCAGCGTCATGTCTGTCCATTCCGGTATGTTGTCATCCCATCTCTTTTTCTGTCTGCCTCTTCTTCGCCCTCCTTGCACTGTGCCCTGCAGGATTGTCTTGGCAAGCCCTGTAGGTCTTGTTACGTGCCCGTCGTACCATTTCAGTTTGCGTCGCTTTACTGTGGTCAAGATGTCTTCGTGGGGCCCAATGGCTTGCCGAGTTCTGTTTCGCACCTCTTCGTTAGTGCTGTGGTTTCTGTAGGTGGATGATGCCGAGGAGCTTTCTGATGCATCTCATCTCCATGGCCTGTATCCTTCTCTCTGTCTGCTGTTAGTGTCCAAGACTCACATGCTTGTAGGAATATGGACATGACCAGGGAGCGCACCAGTCTGATCTTTGAGCTGAGCGCTATATTACTGTAATTCCAGATGGTCTTGAGTTTTGCGAGTGCTGCTGTGATCTGGGCCATCCTGGCGAGAATTTCAGGTTTTGATCCTTCATCTGCGATGATTGCTCGCAGGTATTTGAACCTGTTGACGCAATCTAGTTTCTCGCCGTTGACCCTGATGTCAGTGCTGATGCCATTGGTGTTGTTGGTCATCAGTTTGGTCTTCTCTGCATTGATCTGCATGCCGAAGGCTGTGGAAGTCTTGTCAAGGCGCTCCACCAAGTTAGCTAGCTCCTCTTCCGTTCCTGCCAGGCCGTCTATGTCATCAGCAAAATGCAAGTTTGTAATTTTCCTGCCACCAATGCTGACTGTCCGTTCATGGTCATTCAGTGCGTCAGTCATAATTCTCTCCAAGAAGATGTTGAAGAGGGTTGGGGAGAGCACACAGCCTCGTCTTACTCCGACTGTGGTTCTGAACCAGTCCCCTGTGCTGTTGTTAAGGTAGACTGCGCTCGTGCTCACTTAGCTCTATTGGCTTAGCGGAACACACCAGTAGCGGGTATGCCATATTCGCCAGCACAGCTACTGATGAGCCGGAGGTTGCGCGACAATCTACCAACAACTGAGTCGTTGCTCAAGCCCGGAGTTGCAGAACACGCTTACGTCAGACTGAGAGAAAGACAAGGGAAGGCGAAAGCATACTTCGACAGAGGGACGAAGAAATTGTGTAAACTCGATCGATGTGACACCGTAAGAATCAAGTCTGGAAGGACGTGGACACCGGCGACTGTGACAGCGGTGCACACATCACCACGATCCTACATCGTGACAACTGCGAGTGGTCGTGTGTATCGTCGCAACCGAAAGTGGTTACACAAGTCATCTGAGCCGCCACCTCTCACCTTGATGGAAGATGCAGGTGACGATCATACTGATGAACAGTATGAGCAACATGGTGCACCACCGCCGCATAACCCAGAAGTTGTGCAACCAGGACTGTCAGCTGAGTGTGAGGCTGCTAGTAGTAATGTATGTGCTTATCATGTGTCAAATATTTTTTAATTGGGTCAAATGGGGGTTAGGGGTCATGTAGCGTCCCTTGGTGGTGAACTACAAACTAGGTCAAAGAACAAGTGGATCCATCTGAAGGATATGTCTAGCTAATACCCCAAAATACATGTCTTATTTTAAAACTACTTTTCAAAAATAGTCAAGAGGCTATCTTGGCGAGCGTTTTGATTGGCTATTTCAGAGGAAGCGTAGAAGGTAGAAAGGTCATGTCCAGTATGTAGGCCACATAGGTCACGTTCTCCAAAAATAGTCAAGAGGCGGTTCTGGCGCGGAGCGGCGCGGCGCGGAAGAAGGCTGGAAGGAGGAAGGGTCATGTCCAGTATGTAGGCCACATAGGTCACGTTCTCCAAAAATAGTCAAGAGGCGATCTTGGTGAGAGCGGCGCGGGGCGGAAGAAGGGTGGAAAGTCAAAGGTCAACGTTACGGTCAATTATCACCACGTTCTGCACGTAGGCCACTTGGATCACTTTTTTCACGTTTCCTTGTGTAGGTCATCTACACATCATAGCGCATGAGCAAGGTTATTGTTTTCCGATCTATCTTATATGTGATAATGCAACTGGAGCGAGGGAAGGTAGAAGGTTATAAGTCATTGTGTCTTTTTAAAACTATACCAAACGCCCTACGCAGTGTGCCCGCTCTCCTGGTAGTTAGGTCCCAAGTACGCGACTATCATACCTGGTGTTCCATGTCCAGTCCGGATGCAACACGGCGCTTGTCTATCTACCGAAGCTTGCTGCCCAGACGGCAGTCGGTTGTCTGTTCTCATCAAGGACGCTGTGTCACTGGACGACGTTGTAAGATTGCAAGTGGTTGGTACGCTACGCTACGGCAAGTCACCGCGTCAGCTGTAGGTGTAGGAGATATTAACCGTCGACCGTCTTCCCTCCGACTGTGCGACTTGCAAGGGCACCGCTACTGTAAGTAGACCTTCGCCGGTTCAACTACAGGTTGCTAGGCAACCAGCAGTAAATAAAAAACAATGTAATACATTGTATCTGTGACGTAGTGTTCCTAGCCAGAGAAGTCTGGATACGTTTATTCATATGGTGGTATCACTTCATGTCCAGTATGTAGGCCACATAGGTCTTCCCCCAATACAAAATTATATTCACGCGTTGTTACCATGTCCAGTATGTAGGTCACATAGGTCACGTTCTCCACGTATGCAACTTACACATGTCGTGCGTGCGCATGCCTGTGCTCGTTCGTGTGCGTGTCCATGTCGTGTCCGTATGTGTTCGTGTGTGTTCGCGTGTGTCCGTATATGTTCGCATGTGTCCGCGTGTGTTCGCGTGTGACCGTGAGTGTCCGTGAGTGTCCGTATGTGTTCGCGTATGACCCCGTGTGTCCGCGTGTGTCGCTAAATGTTATGAAATTACCACGTTGAATATAGTAAAATACGAATAGTTGTCCAAGTGACCGTGTCCGTATGTGTTCGCGTGTTTCCGCGTATGACCCCGTGTGTCCGCGTGTGTCGCTAAATGTTATGAAATTACCACGTTGAATATAGTAAAATACGAATAGTTGTCAAGGTTATGGCCTCGAAACACAAAAAGGTATGTCATGACTGTGACCGAAGCCGCCACTTTACAAGAAATCATGTTATGGAAGTAGTCGAAGCCATCGTTTTCTATGTCGAACCCTAATTAGTGGCTGTTTTGTCCGCTAGATGGGGCTAGCGTCTAACGTAGTATCAGAGTTATCCGCTAGATGGTACCAGTTTTTAAAGAAGTGTGTCACAACCCAAAAAATTCTAGATTGTTCTCGGTTTATGATAGAGTTTTTCCACAGAATGTTTTACCAACATGACTTAGAAAAATACGTCAAAGTGACAAAGCCATCGCAGTGAAACGCTGAAAAATTGTGAAATAGTACAAAGTTGGCACACCGTTTTAGTAAAATAAAAAATATTGACAACGTTATCGCGTCGAAATACTAAAAGTTATGTTGTGACTGTAGTCGAAGTCGCCATTTTGCCAGAAATTATGTTATGGTCGTCGTCGGACCCATTTTTACGGAAGTTGTGGTTTGCACGTGATAAGAAGCGTCTGATTACCTTACTGTCTTAGTAAAACTTAGTAAAATACGACAAGGTAAAAAAGATGTCAGGTCGAAACGAAAGTATATTGAGATTTTGCGACAATCATGTAATAAAATATAAAAATGTTATGTTTCCTGAAATAAAAAACTAAAAAAGATGCGAAGTTACCACACTAACATGGTAACTCTTGTGAAAAGACTACTGTGTTTATCTCGTTGAAGTGGTAAACGATATGAAAGGAACATATTAAAATACGAAAACTTGACAAGGTTATCACATCAAAACACTAAAATTAGATTATGGTTGTGATCGAAGTGTGTCTAACCCCACGCGGACACAAGCGGACACAAGCGAACACACGCGGACACACACGCGAACACGCGGTCAAACGCGGACACACACGGACAAACGGGGACACACGAGGTCACACGGATACGCATTCGGTCAAACGCGGTCACACGCGGACACACGGGGACACACGCGGATACATGCGTACAAACGCGGGCACTCACGGACACTCATGAACACACACGGACACACGCGAACACACACGGACACACGCGAACACACGCGAACACACACGGACACATGCATGCGCACACAGGCGAATAGACGCGGACAAATGCGGACACACGCGAACACACACGAACACACGCACGCGCACACTCGCGAATCCACGCGGACAAACGCGGACACACACGGTCACACGCGCTCACAGGAGAACACATACGGACACACGGGGACACACGAGGTCACACGCGGACACACGCGGACACACGCGGACACACGCGAACACACGCGGTCACACGCAGACACACATGGACAGACGGGGACACACGAGGTCACACGCAGACACACTCGGTCATACGCGGTCACACGCAGAAACATACGGATACACGCGAACACACGCGGATACATGCGTACACATGCGGACACTCACGGACACACACGGAGAGTCACGGACACACACGGACACACGCGGACACACACGGTCACACGCGCTCACAGGAGAACAGATACGGACACACGCGGACACACGCGACACACACGGTCACACGCGCTCACAGGAGAACACATACGGACACACGGGGACACACGAGGTCACACGCGGACACACGCGAACACCCGCGGTCACACGCAGACACACATGGACAGACGGGGACACACGAGGTCACACGCAGACACACTCAGTCATACGCGGTCACACGCAGAAACATACGGATACACGCGGATACATGCGTACACTCACGGACACACACGGAGAGTCACGGACACACACGGACACACCGGGTCACACCGGGTCACACGCGGACACACGCGGACGCACGCGGACACACGCGAACATACGCGGATACACACGGACACACGCGGATACATACGGACACACGCGAACACACACGGACACACGCACGCGCACAAACGCGAATACACGCGGACACACGCGGTCACACGAGAACACACACGGACACATGGGGATACACGAGATCACACGCGGTCACACACGAACACACGCGGACACTCACGGACACACACGGAGACTCACGGACACACGCGGACACACGGGGTCACACGCGGACACTCGGTGACACAAGAGGTCACACGCGAACATACGGGGACACACGGGGACACACGAGATCACACAGACACACTCGGTCACACGCGGTCACACGCGGTCACACGCTGACACACGGGGACACACGCGGACACAAGCGAACACACGCTTACACACGCGGACACACCCGGACACACGCGGACACACTCGGACACATGTGACCTATGTGACCTACATACTGGACATGAAGTGATACCACTATATGAATAAACGTGTCCTGACTTGTCTGGCTAGGAACACTACGTCACATATATAATATATTACATTTTGCAACCTATTGTTGAACCGGCGAAGGTCTACTTACAGTAGCGGTGCCCTTGCAAGTCGCAAAGTCGGAGGGAAGAAGGTCGACGATTAATATCTCCTACACCTACGGCTGACGCAGTGACTTGCCGTAGCGTATTGTACCAACCACTTGAAATCCTACAACGTCGTCCACTGACCCAGCGTCCCTTGAAGAGAACAGACAGTAACCGACTGCCCTGGTCTGGACAGCAAGCTTCGGTAGATAGACAAGCGCCCTGTTGCACCCGCACTGGACATGGAGGGCCAGGTATGATAGTCGCATACCTGGGTCCTAACTACCAGGAGAGCGGGTACACTGCATATGGCACTGCGTTAAGTCCTGTTTGGTATAGTTTTAAAAAGACAATAACTTATAACTTTCTACCTTCCTCCGCTTCAGTTACTTTAACCCACTGTTATGTAAGATAGATATGAAAACAATAACCTTGCGCATGCGCTATGATGTGTAGATGACCTACACGAGAACGTGAAGAAAGTGGCCTACGTGCAGAACATGATGATAATTGACCGTAACGTTGACCTTTGAACTTTGACTTTCCACCCTTCTTCCGCCCCGCGCCGCTCTTACCAGGATCGCCTCTTGACTATTTTTTGAGAACATGACCTATGTGGCCTACATACTGGACATGACCCTTCCTCCTTCCACTCTTCCTCAGCACCGCGCCGCTCCGCGCCAGAATGGCCTCTTGACTATTCTTGGAGAACGTGACCTATGTGGCCTACATACTGGACATGCCTCTTCCACCGTCTACGCTTCCTCCGCAACAACCAATCAAAACGCTCGCCAGGATCGCCTGTTGACTATTTTTAAATGTAGTTTAAGATAAGACACATGTATTTTTGGGGTATTAGCTAAAGACATATCCGTCAGATGGATCCACTTGTTATTTGACCTAGTTTGTAATTCACCACCTATCCGCTAGGGGACGCTACATGACCCCTAATCCCCATTTGACCCAATTTTAAAAATAAGAACTTGGAACGTACTAATTCACGACCTGTCCGCAAGGGGCGCCACCAGTTCATCACCTATTTGCTAGGGGCGCCACTTGACCTTGACATTTGACCTTCCACCGGTGGAATTCCACCGCTCCACTCCAGGCTACATATGATAAGCACATACTTTACTATTACCGCCGACTGACCAAACAATGAGAGAACCCAAGAGCCTGTTCGAAAGTCGTGCCGACAGAAACGACCACCAGTTTGGTTGCCAGACTATGAACATGCTGAAACAGTGAAGTGAACATTTCGCGAGAACGCTACAAAAATTTTGAACATAGACAGTGGACTGCGATTGCTACTTAATTACTGTATTTGCAATGAACATTCGTGAAAGCCGGAGAATTATGCAGGTTGATCATAGACCACTCAATTGTTATGTGTTGAAATATAACGTTACGTCTCAAGTCTTGGTAGATGATGCCTACAAATCTCGCAAATGTTTACTAATGTATGTTGGTCATAGTAGTTGCATATATGTTTGAAAACCGACTAGCTACAATCATCATTTATAATTTCTTAGATAAAATGTAATTATCCATTTGGTACGTTACGCTATGTTGATAAGTCATAGTTAATTATGGTGAAATGTTTCTTCAACATTTATGATGCGTTAAAAAAGGAGGATGTTATAGATTATACATTTAACTGTTTAGTTTGACATGCCTGGCGCACCATTACCTAATGTTGTAATAATCATCCAATCAGAATAAAGATCGGGATCCGTCCCTTAGCGTGGTAGCACATGGCTGTGTCAAGTCGTTGACTATAACATTGGTTAAAAATGATTGACATGCCATCTGATAGATAATAAAATAACTGCTGCACTATTCGTCAGATGGCGTTATAGTCAACAGGCGATGTGGTTTTTTACGTTTACAGTTAACTTCCAACACATCTTACAGCGCAACGGATGATTGTATAACTTACAAAGATCAGCTAATGTACAATAGATCCGATATTACTATCTATGTCCGATGAGATAATATTATATTGTGTTGGTATAAGATATTTACGCAACTAAACGACTTTCTTTCATGTTTTCAATGCCACCGACGCAGGCACCGAGTCTGACGACTGACGTCGTAGTCAACAGTGGTGAACCCGGGGCGGGCGGAGGTACAATGCCTGTGCTAGTATAGTATTAACATTTGGATGTGCCGACTTCAAGGGCCATTTCTACCGAGGCTAGATCAAGGAACGATGTCCAACATAAGGTGATGTGCAATGTACTCGCCACCGAAAATTAACCGACATTTGCTTGAAAGGCTCCCCACCCCGTCCTGATGTTGACGATGTATCCGGTTCATTTTCCGTCGGCGAATAGGCCCTACCTACACGAGTCTACATGCAGCGACCCAGATTCATGTCGTAGAAATTGTTTGGCGATCCATGCCTTCATAAAGTTTACTTGCGTTAAATGACAAAAATAAAATAACAAAATAAACCAGATATTAGGACATTAATAAAGTTGTCTATTAAAACAGAGGCATCGCCAAGTCAATGCGGTGACAATGCCTCTATACATGTATATTGGGTTAGACTCTGTCGCAAGTGACTTGATGGGAGTCTAGGCCAACATGACTTGCCCATAAAACTTTATTTCAGTTAGACCAGATGTCGCGTGAATTTTAAATGTTGTGTGATATATAAAAAACGATCACACGACGTTTCACAATAGGCCATAGATGGTGTTATTTATGACCTATTCCCTGGTAGAGATACACAAGTTATTATAACGCGCCGCTCCAGGGGACGCACCATCTGTGCCTTCTATACTACTTACAAAGTTTAGCTATACCGATAAATAGTAGCCAAATTCCTGGTTTTTATTGACGACATCGAAAAGGTGAAAAATGGCTACAACATTTTGAGCGGACGCTATGCCTATACTAATGTAGCCGGGCGAGCCCAGTGATGCTCAGACATGGAATTTACAGTTGCACGCAGCTGGTGAGTTGGTACAGTTGCACGCAGCTGGTGAGTTGGTACAGTTGCACGCAGCTGATGAGTTGATACAGTTGCACGCAGCTGATGAGTTGGTACAGTTGCACGCAGCTGATGAGTTGGTACAGTTGCACGCAGCTGATGAGTTGGTACAGTTGCACGCAGCTGGTGAGTTGGTACAGTTGCACGCAGCTGGTGAGTTGGTACAGTTGCACGCAGCTGGTGAGTTGGTACAGTTGCACGCAGCTGATGAGTTGGTACAGTTGCACGCAGCTGGTGAGTTGGTACAGTTGCACGCAGCTGATGAGTTGGTACAGTTGCACGCAGCTGGTGGGGTGGTACAGTTGCACGCAGCTGGTGAGTTGGTACAGTTGCACGCAGCTGGTGAGTTGGTACAGTTGCACGCAGCTGATGAGTTGGTACAGTTGCACGCAGCTGGTGAGTTGGTACAGTTGCACGCAGCTGATGAGTTGGTACAGTTGCACGCAGCTGATGAGTTGGTACAGTTGCACGCAGCTGGTGAGTTGGTACAGTTGCACGCAGCTGGTGGGTGGTACAGTTGCACGCAGCTGGTGAGTTGGTACAGTTGCACGCAGCTGGTGAGTTGGTACAGTTGCACGCAGCTGATGAGTTGGTACAGTTGCACGCAGCTGGTGAGTTGGTACAGTTGCACGCAGCTGATGAGTTGGTACAGTTGCACGCAGCTGGTGAGTTGGTACAGTTGCACGCAGCTGGTGAGTTGGTACAGTTGCACGCAGCTGGTGAGTTGGTACAGTTGCACGCAGCTGGTGAGTTGGTACAGTTGCACGCAGCTGGTGAGTTGGTACAGTTGCACGCAGCTGGTGGTTGGTACAGTTGCACGCAGCTGGTGAGTTGGTACAGTTGCACGCAGCTGGTGAGTTGGTACAGTTGCACGCAGCTGATGAGTTGGTACAGTTGCACGCAGCTGGTGAGTTGGTACAGTTGCACGCAGCTGGTGAGTTGGTACAGTTGCACGCAGCTGGTGAGTTGGTACAGTTGCACGCAGCTGGTGAGTTGGTACAGTTGCACGCAGCTGGTGAGTTGGTACAGTTGCACGCAGCTGGTGAGTTGGTACAGTTGCACGCAGCTGGTGAGTTGGTACAGTTGCACGCAGCTGGTGAGTTGGTACAGTTGCACGCAGTTGGTGGGGTGGTACAGTTGCACGCAGCTGATGAGTTGGTACAGTTGCACGCAGCTGGTGAGTTGGTACAGTTGCACGCAGCTGGTGAGTTGGTACAGTTGCACGCAGCTGGTGGGGTGGTACAGTTGCACGCAGTGTGGTGGTACAGTTGCACGCAGCTGGATGAGTTGGTACAGTTGCACGCAGCTGATAGTTGGTACAGTTGCACGCAGCTGATGAGTTGGTACAGTTGCACGCAGCTGGTGGGGTGGTACAGTTGCACGCAGCTGATGAGTTGGTACAGTTGCACGCAGCTGGTGAGTTGGTACAGTTGCACGCAGCTGGTGGGGTGGTACAGTTGCACGCAGCTGGTGAGTTGGTACAGTTGCACGCAGCTGGTGAGTTGGTACAGTTGCACGCAGCTGGTGAGTTGGTACAGTTGCACGCAGCTGGTGAGTTGGTACAGTTGCACGCAGCTGATGAGTTGGTACAGTTGCACGCAGCTGATGAGTTGGTACAGTTGCACGCAGCTGTGAGTTGGTACAGTTGCACGCAGCTGATGAGTTGGTACAGTTGCACGCAGCTGTTGACTTGGTACAGGGTTTCACGCCGACAGTGAACACGCGGTGCCTGTAATCACTAAATATAACAGTGTGTATTTCTCACAACAAGGAACCATTTAATCAAACGTTTTCTATTAACGACGAAGAAATAGTTGCAACTTTGAAATGTACAAATGGTCACAACATAAAATACATATGCTTGTTACGACAATAACGATCTCGATTTGAATAGTTGGTCCGCCTTAAGTGTACTTTCCCATTAAACGGTTACCTCTTACCATAACATAATTAACCACGGCACTCAACTATAACGTATTTGTTTTCTAGACCTACACTATACTAACCTCAAAGTGGTCACATCTTAAGTAATGCTAATGAGATAAAATGTAATGTTTACTCAATGATTCATTAACGCAGATGTTTGTTTTGTTTTTATTAAGTGTCCTTTGAGTCGAAATTGTGTTTTCTTCTGTGTCGTCAATGGCCTTCTATATATAGTTTCAGTACGTCAGTGAATTCACATCTCCGTCATTTTTGCACGTATCAAGTTGACATTTTGCACGTGGTCTAGTGGATCCACTGGGATGGTTCACATATTGACATTTTTTTCTCAAAATGTGTCCGACAGGTCGGAGAACTTGGGGCCTCGGTATAGCAAAAGGCTCTATGCCACCTGCTAACATTCTGTTGCGGCTTGCGCAAGAGCGCGCGAACCTATTTCTGGGACATACTGAACCAATGTTACGCAATCTGCAAATGCTTTAGCGTGGGTGACTGCCTGTTATCCACATGCAAGATTGTGAAACGCTCCCCGAGGTTTAATTTATATATATCAGTAACATAAACCTGGTTTTTGTCTGGACTATTTCACTATCTCCAGTGCAATGCCGATTAAGTCTGCTAGAAGTCCAACCAGTATGGGTGAGACCTCAGGGGATCGCAAGTTTCAAACGTTTTAGAGCATGCAAAAAAAAAAAAAAAATTAAATTAAAAAATTCCAAACAGATAACCTGTCTTTTAGCGACTTTTAACCATAACAACACATATATCTATATTAACCCCCTTTGAAAATGTAGGGAAATATTTGTCTAAAGTAAATGTAGGCGTACCCAGGGAGACACGCCAGTTTTCGTCAGACCCGATTAACATATTTTGATCTACTCCAGAAATACGACACAGTTGTAACAGGTAAACTTAGTGCGTAAATCAGTTTACACAACGCCTGTATGTCTGGTACTGTCCTGGTAAGTGCCGACATGTGGCCCACAACTACACGTGGCCCGTACATCCGGCCCGTAAACCAGGCCCACTCACTGCCCCTACCCCGGGTTCAATGTAAGGCCCCGTACCCCGGGGACCCCGGCCCGTTTATGGGGTCACCACCCGATTAACATATTTTGATCTACTCCAGAAATACGACACAGTTGTAACAGGTAAACCCCCCTACATCCCCCCGTACACCAGGCCCTACACAAGGGCCCTGTATGCCCGGGGTACTGTCCTGGTAAGTGCCGACATGCGGCCCACAACTACACGTGGCCCGTACATCCGGCCCGTAAACCAGGCCCACTCACCAGGCCCGTACACCCGGCCCGTACACCCGGCCCGTACATCCGGCCCGTACACCAGGCCCGTACACCAGGCCCGTATATCCGGCCCGTACACCCGGGTCCCGTACACCCGGCGCTCGGTTGCGTGACTCCGCCGTAAAGACAATCTGGTGCAACCTAAATGTCATTGCTCGAAGCCTTCAGATGTCATCACTGGTTTGGATTAACTCACAGGTTTTTATATCGAAATTAAGTTATAACATATCTGTATACAAAATAAAAGGTACACAATTAGATGAATAACAAAACTAACAACGAAAAAGTTTCTTTCTGACAATTTTTGTGTATGACATGTTTCAGTAACAGTTACATTTTGAATCGTTTTTATAGTAAAGTATTTTCTGGTACAAAGTGTATCCTTGTTTAATTTTTAATTTAAAAGATGGACGGAGAGTCAATTACCGTATCTACCCTATTCTGTGGTATGACCTTCCTGGCGGTCACAAACGCAGAGTATAATTTCCCCAGGTGAATGTGATTGGTTTCAAAACGGCTGCCACCTAACGGTACCTGGGTAACCGAGGGTACTTTACGTATTACAATATCTAAGTGATTATAGTCTCTGCCATTTCGCAGTGGAGCAAGAAACGGTCTACGAAAGAGGTGATGAGTGAGTTTTAACCGAGAACTTGCGCGTGTGCGTCTATTTGTGCACGGACGTGCGTGGGTCTATAGCCGAGCGCGCGCGCTTGTATGAAACCCATTTATGATTACTGCTTTGATTACAGGTTATTTAATAATACTTCGGCGCTCCTGGTCTTAAAGTTAGCATTGCGATTTATGAGCACATGGCCGTGATTGGCCGTTCGTCTCGCCCCCCCCCCCCCCAGTAAGCCATGCGCTGCGACAGCTCTTACGCCTGTACAATAGGTGTCAGCACAAGCTCTTTCTTCGCCTCTAGCGCCAGTGTCTCATCGTAGGCAGGCGGGCGCTCGTTGGTCGCCACTTCCGAGTAAGTTGGTGGGGCTGAAGCCTCGAGGTCCCCGTCGCGTGCCAGTCCGCCCACTGTTGTCTTCTCGCTCCTGTCGACGGGTGGCACTGCGTACACGATGCCGCCAGTGAAGCCGACCTGACGACCCGGGACGACACAGCACAAGTAGACGCGTCGTAGCACGAGCAACACGAGGAAGACGGCGACAAAGACGACGGGACACGCAATGCGACGACGACCATTCCCGCGGCCGTGCAGATGGCCGCCGAACACTCGACTGGGGTCGTCACGGCGGTAGTAGCACGGCAGCCACTCGCCCTCTGTCGGTACCAGCCGGGCCACGCACGTCCTAAAGGAACACTGCAAACGAACAACACAGCACTTTAGTCTTAGACTGGCGACAAACGAACATCACAGCACTTCAGTCTTAGACTGGCGACCAACGAACAACACAGCACTTCAGTCGTAGACTGGCGACCAACGAACGAACCATGATGTATTGGGCCTTAAGTACTTTGGCAATAGAAAGTACTTGTAAATTAAGTACCTTTCAAATATATAATGTATGTGAATAAACGTGTTCTATATTTTAGATATCGCTTTTATCAACGGCGTATGAACTTTTATTCGCATATTATGTAGTTTTAAATTAGGCCTAATGGCACACAAAAGTCAAATAGTATACTCGCGAAGTACATTTGTTACAGGCTGTACCTAGCGACCAGTGATTTTGTAAAGCAGAATTAATCGAATAACAGATCAAAGCGACACATTTTATGGTAGCAACAATGATCAGGTAAGTCAACATTGTTCGTGTTGCAGTCTAACAGTTTCTTACACTACAGTTTAAAATAATAAATAAACTAAAAATGCAACATTAACCCGGCTGGTGCATGCGCGCTTGCATGTAGTAATAATTATTATTCAAATTAATTTATAATTCTAGCTATGTTTACTGTCTTACGTGCATGGTATACTGCATGAATTTGTCTGTGGAATGCCTTTGTGCATTTAGTATGCATTCGTGTCAACGTCAGGCATGTTTGCTGGCGCACTGCCAATTATAGTGAATAGCGCAAACTGGAATAACCCGCTGATCAGCTAGTCTTTGTGTCATTCGACGTACATCGTAAACAAGCTTCTCGTACGCTCGTGCGTCACACGTGTTATCGCTGACTGACAATTGATGCCTTTTAATCAGCAGTCACGACGTTGGATGTAATCCAAACAAACCACTCGCTAATTGCCCGTTTTATTCAGTCCTGTTTATCCTGAATAGGCGTTATACTCGTGGTGGGAGCACATGTCCAAACACAATGACGCGTATAGTCCATATAGCGTTGATTTGCGTTAATACTAGAGGGGGTTTGACGCATGACATGAGATTTTTGTTAAGATGTTGACAGAGGATTATTCTCACAATTAGTACGAGCATTGGCGATAGCCCATAAAATATTTTATTTAAAATACCAGCTAGCACATGCATTATAGAATTCAACTGGTCTGTTTACCTGTGCCTGTGCGAGGCGGTGACATGGTATAGTTGTTCACGTACTCGGATAAGTCGCTGGCAGCGTCTAACTAGGCGTGCCACGTGTACGATTACAGTGGGATCCGTGTTTTAAAATATATAATTTTATTTGACTCTCCTAATAATGGCATTTAGCCAATTCAAACTCAACGTCAGAAAATAAGTTCTCATTCCGATTTGCCGCAAATGGTTGAGATGCAGTTTAAAAACAATGTAATTACTGCGCGTTCATTATTCGTACACAACATTTTATATCCGCCAGTGTCTGTAGCCAGGTAGGATTTACTCGTATATAAAGCTGAGTGAGTAAGAGAACGAAACTGTTCACGATTCGAAATGGTGTAGTTCGAGTCCGATGCTTTGACTATGTTGTTAGGAATAAACGACTCCATGAGTCAGAGTGAGTTAAACACGTATGTATAATTACGATTACAACCGAATACGACCTATGGCCTACATAAATAATCCTCAATCTTTTCGAAACTCGCGCTCCATTTTGATGGGTATTAAAACAAATATTGATTAGTTATTTTTCATGGTGTAAATATAATCGGAAGATTGGTGTTGAAGTCAAGACAATAAAGCGGAAATTAATTGGACAGGTGCTCGGAACGGAATTAATTAATGACAGCCCTAACCTGGCTGCTAGAACGGACGCCGATGATAGGCTTCCCGGGGCTTTGGCGAACAACAAAACAACTGTTGCGGAAAACGTGATAGAAGCAAACTGTAGATGCCGGAATGAAACCTTATGAGTTATGAGGCACAAAGAAGAAAGGGTAAGTCGTAAGTCATAGGTGTGTGGACTTATAGCTCGTATAGTGAATCTATATGCCGTTATAAATGGTTGTTAACTAAACGTATTGTTGGTGTTGTTATTGCTATAAGTGTCGTTAACCATTACCTCGCTGCACGTGTCTGCCGACTTGCGGCTTGAGTAGAGGGTGGCTGACCAAGTCTCGCCGTGTCGCGAGTTCACTTCGGCGGTGACGAGAGTGCAAGGCGACGGCTGCCCTTGTCTCTCCAGACTGCCGGGTGCGGTCGTCGTCTTCAGCAAATCGGAGCCGCTGTTCGGATCCTCCCTGCTGCCGGGTGCATGGCCTTTACGCGGGCCATGTCGACGATGGGGGCCGGGTGCCCCGTGAGACCCGTGTGGACCAGATGGACCTTGGTGGGGTCTTTCACGAGAAGAATCTGTGTCGTCGTCTGGGAATCCGTGTGACCGGTGGTGGACGTCGTCATCTGAAGGTTCGTGTGAAGCCGATCGCCGCTGTCGTTGGTTCTCGTCGTCACGACTCTCGTCCTCGCGATGTTGTTCGTCAGCGTCGATGGCGTCACACCAGCCCGTCTTGTCGTCGTTGTACACGTGTCTGCCCGGGTAGCACTGCCACGGTCAAGTACATGCACATATAGTAGAGCAGATACGGACTCGAGTTTAGGCAGGTTGTTCAAAGGGAGACGCATGTATAAGCATGACAATTTCAGAGTGCGCCATCTTTAAAATCCTGTCAACAACCAAATTGGACATCTAAAAAGACCGTCGTCATATTGGATCTTCAGTTGTCTTATCAACTGGATGTGAATAATGGCACAGTGTGAATGTTCATGCCAATTTTGATGTTTGTGTCACCATTTAAGCACTAGCCTACTTCGTCTAATCTACATTATTAATGTCATCGCACTGCCAATTAGAAAGCAAACATTTTAACGAAGTAGCCTCGCAAAAATTGTAGAAAGACAAACAATGATGTTAAATGTGGTTCTGCGTTTGATGTCATATTTGCAATATTAATATTTCGGTTAATTAGGCAGTGAATTAAAATAGCTCTTAAGCTATAATTATAGTAATATCTTATTTGGCTGTCGAGTTTAAATTATTGTTGACATCCATTGACTTATTTACCTTAATTCTGATTCCCACACATATCTAAATCAGCATTCTAATTGCAAGTACATTATGTTAACCTATTTTGTTCCATCTTTATAATTGACAGAGGACCGAATTAAGACCTTACCTGCGGAAGCTTGCCGCAGTGCTGTGGCTGCACTTGCTGCACGTCGACGATGAGACACTTGGCCTGGACATAGTCCCTGAGGTGAGGGCGCATGGTCCAGACGACGGACACCGACAGGATGGCGAGTGACAAGGCGAGGCCAATGAGTAGCACCGTGTCGACAGGTCGCCACGACCGACGGCCAAGGCCACGACCACCGCGGGACGGCAGTGGCTGCTGCAAGACGCCAAACAACGAATAATGTCGTTTCAAGATTCCACCACTGGTTTTACGGACATTGCCCTTAGGAAAGTGTCTAGAATATTCTACACGATTTTTGCATATGCAAAAATCGTGTGTACGGGTAATACATGAGCATTAATTTGTGTCGTATTGATAATATTTATATAATATGCAACAAACTCGTTTATAATTGTTTACACTCAGTATCAGATCATTATATTTTGACCAATATATATATATATATATATATATATGATATTTTTACTATAGTCAATATATATATATATATATAGTCAATAAGACTGAGTGTAAACAATATAAACAGTTTGTGTATATTATATAAATATTATTCATATATATATATATATATATATATATATATATATATATATATATATATAAAATATATATATAACGCTCAAAATATAATGGTCAAATGGTCAGGGAGACTGAATATGTCGCTAACATTGGGGCCATCTCTGTAATATTAAATAAATACGTGAAAATAATATGTTTACAATTATTAATACAAACTATAATAATAACAACTACAAAATGAATAATAATATAGACATATGCACACCTATAGGTATATCTGTACATCTATATATACGTGCATATTTTATAATGTTTGATACTGCATATAAATATATATATATATATATATATATATATATTATATATATATATATATATATATATATATATATATATATATAATAAATGAATAACTATAATGTTTGAATAGTATCCAGTATCCGACTTCTGTTTAGTTGCCTAAGACTGTGCAATGTAATCCCTGGCTGAGACTGATAATGTTTGCCATGAATAAATTCTGGTAAGCAGCTATGAATTAATGATTGTAAGAATCTATGTACTAGGACTTTCGGGACTTCCATTGGCTCTGGAAATGTTAATGAAGAGTATAACACGTGATGGGTGGAATAACATCACTGACAGTGCGATTAATCACTTAATGAAAGAAGTAGGTCCCGAACACAACGGTGTGCGAAAACCTCTAGGAGACCAGGAAACTGAGCTATTTCAAAATGGCGGACTCGTTATTTTGATAATAATTCCAGTGGTACAAAATCCCAAGAAAACTATGCATGAAATGTGTATGGGCTACTGAGCGATGCAAGTCAATGGCGAACTTGGAAGAATAGAAAGTTTCTATCAAACTGGCGATGTCCGCGCAATTTAAATTGCATGTCTTCAGCAAGGTTATTTTATCAACTGCTAAATTTATACATCTTGAATATATTTGCAGATTGTTTGCTATTATAATACTTGGTGTGATTTATTCAGGTTTTAACATATCCAGAGGACCAAGTAACAGAAACAATACACATACATACCTACATACCTACATACCTACATACCTACATACCTACATACCTACATACATACATACATACATACATACATACATACATACACACACAAACACACAGACACACACACACACGCGCGCGCGCACACGCGCACACACACGTACACACACACACACACTACACACACACACACACACAACACACACACACACACACACACACACACACACACACATACACACACACACACTACACACACACACACACACACACACACACACACACACCTACACCACCCACACACACACACACACACACACACCACCACACACACACACACATACATACATACATACATACATACATACATACATACATACATACACATACATACACACACACACATACACACACACGACACACAAACACACATACACATACACCCACACACACACAAACGCACACGCACACACATGCGCGCACACACAATAAAATAATAATAATATAATAATGAAAACAATAAGGACAATATACCAGGCATCATCCGTTAAACATAGACATTTGTTTAAATTGTAGAACTAATGATTTCAATTATTGAAAACATATCACAAATAGGATACATATATAAGCCGGGTGGGGAGACAAGTTACAAAGTCCGCATTGTTGTATCTAAAACACCTGGGTAATTATTAGACACGCTTTTTTGTAATTTAATTTCTCACAAATGACCAACTAGGATGATTTGACGGCCAAAAATGAATACTACCACATGGCAATGTCACAAATAGGTCTACAATAATATGCATATAAATAGGAGTCCAACTAGTAACTACTTATCTACACCCTTCCCCCAAATGCAGGACATCCCTGCGACTGACGACAATGATGTTGGTCCGTCATATATGAAATGTGATAATCCACTAATAACATGTTTGATCGTATGCCACAAGAAAATTAATACTGGTGGTATATACGACAGTTGCTTTAATTAATAAGGACACAGAGAATTGTTAATATTTACAAAAATGCCCCTCCCTGACGGAATAGTTTGGTACTGATACGTGACTGTAGTTGTAGTAATATTTACTAAACAAATAATGTTTGAAATATCAAAATATCGTCACGTGACCCTAGCTCAAATGTCGATAACTGCGACACGCATGACGACAATACTCAGTGTGTGTTTAACGTGACGAACGTCAGATAGAAAGGTTAAGATTTATCGATACGCCCTAACGTTAGTCGTAATAGTGTAGAATTGTACAATCACATTCATATAGCTATGGTAGTGGCATGCGGATAGATATTGTATGAGCGTCTACTTCATATTCCAAACAACCTAATCCAAGAGGCAGAGGACTGCTTTTCCTCTAGTATTCGCCGAGTGAGCGTGGTCACGTTTTCCGTCGTCACGTGTTACGCACTCATTGTGCTTTACGTTCACCTGGTATCAGTGGGATGACAGAGATAGATTGATCCCTGAAAGTTTGGTGCCTGATGTTCAAGTTGTGTGGCAAGAAAATGTTAACATAAAAATACATGACATGTATTTTATAAAAAATTATCTTCTAAAAGGTATCCAAGCTTGCGGTTTTCTGTTATCAACTTGCCAATCTATGACAATCATGTTTGCCCAGATATGGGGTAAGAAAAGCGAATATTGTTAATTAATTGAAAAGAATATCGTCTCTTTCCTTTCAATATCGGATATTAGTGTTATTCTATTGACGCGAGGTAGGCATGCACAGTTTAAGTTAACCTAACAGGGTAACCTAACAGATCGGTGATGTTAATAAAATACATAAATGTAATGTATGCCGAGATTCCTCACACAACGACGTCATTGCATGCTTACACAAACTCTTCCCAGTTGTCTATAGGGATACCAAGTCATACGCACCTCAACGACCACCGGCGCTTGCAAAGCGACAGGCTTCGTGGACTGCTGGAGTGTCGGCTTCATGTTGTCTTGCTAAGGTCGCGTTGACCGTCGACGATTGGCAGGAGCGAAGACTGACGCGCTCTGTTGTCGGTCGCTCCTACTTACACAGACACACCGAGGTTTCCTGCCAACTATCTCACAAAGCCGTCACAAACACTGACAGCAAGGCGACGTCGTGGGCCAACGCAGCAACCCACCGTCAGTAAATGCCTTGCGTGGAGCGACAAACAACCACCGTTGTGTTGACGTCGTTGTATTGTGAGAATCGACATACTAATTAGTAGTCAGACGTAGTGAGCGGCATGTGGGCTTCTACTGCGTGCAGGTGTACGCGTGTGTCACGATTCAGAATTTCACCTGTACCTGGGTCAATCATAATTGATGAAGCTATTGATTTGCAGTGACATGTTGGGCCTAATATATGCGCGCGCGTGTATTACTTCAGAATACCTGACAACACCCGGTTTACCTGTTAAATAATGCTCGCGTCAGACGGTGGACGCTCACGATTGGGGTCGGTTTAGTGCTTACCTACCATTACTGCATACATAAATATACATACACAGACACAGACACATACACACAAAGATACATACATACATACGTACATACATACGTACATACGTACACACATACACACATACATACATACATACATACATGCATACATACATACATACATACATACATACATACATACATACATACACACATACACACATACACACATGCATACATACATACACACATACACATATATATATATATATATATATATATATATGTGTGTGTGTGTGTGTGTGTGTGTGTGTGTGTGTGTGTGTATGTATGTGTCTGTGCGTGTGTGCGCGCGCGTGTGTGCGTGCGGCGTGCGTGCGTGAGTGCGTGCGTGTGTGTGTGTGTGACATAAATGGCCAGTTTTACTTTCATATACAATTTTATACAATTGACAATGTTTAAATGTTTGACGTAAGGGTTCGGTACGTTGTTAGTACATAAGCACTCATATTTAATCCCATCTAGTGTTTTATGTGCAAGTAATGTGTACGCATATTCCGCAGCAGCAATGATCACAGGATTTCCTGGATTTATTTCAATATACATCAACTGTACACTGAACAGCCTTTCGCATGAAACTTCGCTTCGCACATGCCCACTTTAAGGGATGACTGAAACGCTTGAACAACCATATAGAAGAATTATGTTATCGTGATTTGATGAGCACGGAGTGATGAGCACGGAGTCACGATAATTTTTCAAACTTGGATATCATTGCTGCCATATTACTTCAAACTGCATTTGGTTTTAATAGATTTAGATTTAACAAGATTTAACAAGATTGCCACCTAGAGATTCAACTCTAGATGGCAGGTGGACTAGGAAGCCATTTGGCTTATCGAGAGTCCAACCTATCTATCTAAGTATACCCCGCCCTTCTTAGGTATATGTCAATTTTATTTTTAAATATATTAACACTGCTAGCACCTACACAATCAGCTGATAATCTGTTCCATTCGTTTACTGTTCTTTGTGAAAATGAAAATTTTCTAATATCTAGTCTACACTGCTTCTTTGCTAATGTAACTCCATGTCCTCTAGTCCTTCTCTCTTCGTTGACTGTGAACAAAATATTTCTGTCAATATTTTCATATCCATTCAATATTTTAAACACCTCAATCTGATCTCCTCTCAATCTTCTGGTTTCTAGTGTTGTTAAGCCACATTCTTTTAGACGCATTTCATAACTAATATTCCTGAGTTTTGGTATCATTTTGGTTGCTCTCCTTTGTACTCTTTCTAGCATATCAATATCCTTCTTGCGATATGGCCTCCATGCTTGTATACAATATTCTAAGTGAGGCCTAACTATTGTTTTATACAGCGGTATTATTAGTTCTTTTTCTTTGTACACTATATTTCGCCTAATTAATCCAAGAATTTGGTTTCCCTTCGCTGCTGCAATTCCACACTGCTCTGATACCTTCATGTCAGCACTAATAGTTAACCCTAAGTCCTTTTCCTTTGAGGTAGTATTTAGTACAGTATCACCCATTGTATATTGTGCATCTTCATTCCCATGTCCTGTGTGAAGGCACTTACACTTTCCAAAATTAAACAGCATTTGCCACTTCTCAGACCATTCTATCAACTTATTAAGATCATCTTGTAAATGCTGTCTATCTGCATCACTTTTAATTTTCCTAAACACTTTTGTGTCGTCCGCAAACTTCAACACCTTGCTTGTTATGTCATCATCCAAATCATTGATATATATTAAGAATAAAATAGGTCCCAGTATTGATCCCTGCGGTACTCCACTCAAAACCGGTTTCCAGTTTGAAACCTCCCCATCAACTACTACTCTTTGTCTTCTACCAATAAGCCATTTTTCTATCCAGTTGATCATTCCATTTCCTATGCCATGGGCCTTTAGTTTAAGTAGTAGTCTTTGGTGTGGCACTTTGTCAAAGGCTTTTTTAAAATCTAAGTAGATTATATCTACTGGTGATCCCTCATCTAGCCACTTTGTGACATCTTCCAAAAAACATAACATATTTGTTAAGCATGACCTCGCTTTTAAAAACCCATGTTGAGATGGGTTTATCAATTTATTTTTAACAAGAAAATCAATTAATTAGTCTTTCTAATAGTTTGCAAATCACCGATGTTAAACTCACTGGTCTATAGTTCTCTGACTTGTTTCTCGAACCTTTTTTAAATAATGGTATAATGTTTGCTTCTTTCCATTCTAACGGAACTATTCCCTCCTCTAATGACAAATTGAACACTGTTGCATGCGGTATGCTGATTTGTTCTACAATTTCCAATAGTAATTTGGGAGGAATCCCATCTACTCCAGGTGATTTATTATCCTTCATATCTCTTATTTTCATAGCTACCATTGTTGGGGTTACAATTAGTTGTCCTAAATAGTCAAACTCTCTCCCTTCGAACTTAGTCTCAAGTACTGGTAATATACTAATATCTTCCCTGGTAAACACCGAACTAAAGTACTCATTTAGGTTTTCTGCCATTAAGAATCCCTCTGTTATTATGTTTCCATCACTACCTTCTAGAGGACCGACCTTATCCTGAACTTTCTGTTTACTTCGAACATATGCATAAAAACTCTTGCTGTCATGTTTCATATTAAAAGCTATTTTTTGTTCGTAGCTTCTCTTTGAATTTCTAATTTCAGCTGTAGCTTGATTAAGTGCTTCTTTATAAATGCTATAGTCTTCTTCACTTCCGGTATGTCTATATGTCTTCCACATCATTTGCTTGTACTTGATTTTTCTAATGGCTTCCTTCGATAAGTGTTTCTTCTTTGACCGTTTCCCCTGTTTTTTCAAGGGGACAAATTTGTCAACGACGCAGTCAATTTCACTCTTAAAATATTCCAGCATTCTGTTGCTGTCTTATTCTTCAGTGTGTTATTCCAGTCTATCTTTGCTAAATATTCCCTCATGTCCTTATATCTTCCTTTGTGAAAAATTTTCCTGTACCTTATTTTTCTATTCCGTTCTCCCTTTACTTTGATGATAAAATGTATCTGGTTGTGATCACTACACCCCAGTGGCTCACATATCTTGACATTATCAACAAATTCCTTCTGTGAGCTCAATACTATGTCTAACACGTTCTCGCCCCTGGTTGCTTCTAACACATGTTGAGAAAGGAAACTATCTTGTACTAAATTTAAAAACTCTTGATCCTCTCTCCCGGTACTCTGTAGAGATGTCACTGTATATGCCCATGGTTAAAATCCCCCATAATAATACAGTCCCGTTTACTCACTTCTTTGATAGCGTTATGTATTTTTTCATTCTCTTCCATGCTTATGTTTGGACTCCGATACACTAACCCAACAGTTAATGTTGACTTTCCTGTAACTATGTTACACCAGACAGCATCTTCACATTCTGCTTCTTTTACTAATTGTATTTCATAAGCTTGGATGGATTCTTTAATATATAAAATAACTCCGCCTCCCCTTCTTCCTAATCTATCTTTCCTAAACATTACATACCCTGTCTTCCTAATTCAGCATCTGATATATCAGGTGTGGCCCAAGATTCAGTTATACCTATTATGTGAGGGTCAATATCTTCTACCATAATGTTTAGTTCATTTCTTTTGTTTACTATGCTCCTTGCATTTAAACAAACACATTTATAACCAAATTCCGTAGGCTTTCCAGGCTGTTCTTTGCTGATGTCTTTTGCTATCTTTATCTATGCCTCTAGTATTTGGCTTCTCTGTGTATCCCCCCTGCGAAACTAGTTTAAAAAGTTGCAACCTGTTCCATTATTCATCGATCGAAGAAGGTTCTCGGAGAACACTGCTGCGCCCTTTCCGCTTAGATGGAGGCCATCTCTCATAAACATGTCTTCTTTACCAACAAAATATCCCCACAAATCTACAAATCCAACTCCTTCTTCTTCACACATCTGCTCTAATAGTCCGTTAATGGCCATCCTCTTGCAATTTCTAAATGTTGTTCCCCTTCCCCTCATCACTGGCAAGATTCCTGAGAGTATGATCTGTTCAACTCTCGTCTTCTTCAGTGTCTCTACCAACTCTCTGTATCTCTTTACTATCCTGGTTGTTCCATCCCTGTCTGCATTGTTCGTCCCTACATGTACTAATATAGACCCCCCTTGGCCATGCCCCAAAACTTTCTCTACCCGTTCAGTCACATGCTCTATCCTAGCCCCCGGAAGACAAACAACAACGTCTTCTCCTTTGCTTAATGTCCTGTCTGTCTTTCGCAAAATGGAGTCTCCCATAAATACCCTTTCTGTTCTCAATGCCCCCTCGATCACTGCTTCAGAGTAGCTCCTCCGTTTTGCATCTCCCTGGTTGCTGACTTTTCCCCCTGCCGCTTTCTCTGTTGTTCCTTTCTTTCCGGTCTCTTTTCTTCCTGTCATCGTCCTTGTTATTGACTTCCGTTTGGTCACATCACCTCTCACTTCCTTTCTTCCATTCGTCTTAACTCCTGTCGCATCTACTTCTCTCATCTCCTGTCCCCTTGTCCCTCCCTCCTTCTCTACTGTCACTTTCTCCCCTGTCACCTTCCTGCATGTCATGTTTCCTGTTGTTTTTTCTCCATTTGTTGTCCTTGCAATCACCCTCCCTCCACTCTGCATCCCCTTCACAATATCCGTTAGCCTAGCTAACTCTGCTGTCAGACAGTCCACTTTCCAACACCCTAAACATTGGAACGTAAACCCTTCCTCCGTTGTCTCTGACCAAGTTTTTCCGCACCCCGATACGGCAAAATCCACCAAGCTGTGGCAGTGGTTACACACCAAGTGCCTCCTTGCCTTCACTTGCCGCTTGCCAGGTGCCATATTACGATTTGTCAAAATCAACTCTTAGTTTAAACCAACTTAGTCTTTAGAAAGACTGTTTGTTTATTGTGTACAGCAACTGCAGCACACTTTATGTTATAAACAACTTACTACCTATGCTACCATGAACAATAAGTTTAGTCTGTACTGGTACCGTTCCCTAGCGGAAACGTTGGACACTACCTATATAAACAAACAAACAAGGGTTTCCTACTAAAACGCTTGTTTATTTTTAATAACAATGATACCTATTCACAGTTTTATCTTACATATGTAGTTGTTACTCTTATTGCTTTATCTCTTATATACTATATCAAATAAAGAGATTTGCTCAATCTTGTTTACAATTTGTCGAAGCCTAGATTACCCTTTTATCACCCACTGTACTAATCTGTTCAAAAATACTGTTAACTAACAAACTTTAACCAAAACTACTACTCAATATATGACCAGTACCACTTTATGAATAACCTTAACACAAGAATAATACTTATCAATCAATATTTCCGCTTGTTTTTCAAATTTGATACACCACCAATTTCAAACCTCTACATCTGCCAATTTTCCCGCCAATTGTATGTATGTATGTATGTATGTATGTATGTATGTATGTATGTGTGTATGTGTGTATGTGTGTATGTGTGTATGTGTGTATGTATGTATGTATCTATGTATGCATGCATCCAATTGTATGTATGTATGTATGTATGTATGTATGTATGTATGTGTGTATGTGTGTATGTGTGTATGTGTGTATGTGTGTATGTATGTATGTATGCTATGTATGCATGCATGCATGCATGCATGCATGCATGTATGTATGTATGTATGTATGTATGTATGTATGTATGTATGTATGTATGTATGTATGCGCACGCTTGGTGTCATGCTAAGAAACAGGGTAGTTGGCGCCATCTGGTGGTGTGGTCGGTGGAGACTGTAGCAAGATGTCTCAGCCATCCAAATGAGCCTGAACAATATCCCCTGTGGCTGCTGGCCGTAGCGACGCGGTCTCTCGGCCGCCAGCGAGCAGGGCGGACGGGCGTTCGCCGTCGAGTTGTTACGTTTCCCTCAGTGGCGTAGTCAGAGTGAGGCCATGCCCCCCAATCCCGGAAATAAATTAGGATGATGGGGAACAGAGGACCAATAACAGGCTGCCATATTCTTAGAGTCACAAAGTAAAGTGGATTTCGGGATGCCTGTGAAAGATACTCCTTCCCAGGCCTACCAGTTCCCAAACAATGGTCATAATTCAAATAGGATTAAGTTAGGAATTCTCCAATTCTGTCGTTGGCTGCAGCATAACAGTTGACAGGGCAATGAAAATGTCATTATTTTCAATGTGCACGACTGGCTAATGTTCTTGGCATCACTGTCGTCAGGGGTGAGCTGACCATGATTTCCTTTTCACATGTATTTTTCTTCCTCTCACTTTTCTCTTACTACATCCTCTGTCGGCAGTCTCCAATTGCTTCTATCTATAATTTTTCTCATTCTTTCTAGATGATCACTTTTAATGCAATCCCCCATCACAATTTCGGTCTTTCTCGCCTCCATTTCCCCTCCACTTTCTGGGAATCTGCTCTCTTTGCCAGTTTTTCATCTCCAATTTTTTTCCACATGACTGGCCCATGTACTCCTCACCAATTTCTTCTTAACATTTCCCTTCACTGCAACCTCCACTCCCAGTTCATAATTTTTCTGATCAGCTCCTTAACTCCCATGAGTATTCTTACCAGGTTGTTCCTTAACTCCCATGAGTATTCTTACCAGGTTGTTCCTTAACTCCCATGAGTATTCTTACCAGGTTGTTTTTCACAAACCTGGACCTTCTGTTGTTTCTATGTCAGTGCCGTCGTCTCTAGTGCATTCATGTGTACCGGGGTAACACACGAACTGAGCACATTTCCTTTACCTTTACTTGATATGTGTGTCTATCTCCCATCAGTCGACATTCTTCCAAGCGTTTGCTCCGGCTGTAATCCTCATTGTAACCAAAGTGGATTTTCCATTGAGAAAATGGGACTTCTAACGTGAATTTAATATAAATTGTAATAAGCAACGTTACGTGTTGTGAAGTTACTGGTTGATCGTCAATGCCACATCATCTGTGTAAAGGTAGGGATGTTTAATTATTGTTTCATCAAAGTAAGTGACTACATGTTGATATGTTTCTGTGTCAATAGATTAGGGAGAGTAGCGCGAGGAATGTGGTGGTCGGCTACAGGTTGATGCTATGTAGGTGGTTTGGGTTCGTGTCTCTTTAATAATGTATCGTTTCTCTCTTACTTTCTAACTTTGACGCCTTCTGTGAATGGTTTTGCTGAACTGGTCTGCGAACATGAAGATATAGGTTCGCTTATGTGAAAGGTAATGCGCATAGGCTTTCCCTTCTTCCTTGAATAAATCATGTAGGTGTGCCTCACTCATCGTGGTTCCTAGTTATTAGATACATGGCTACGAAGACACTTTGACCTGTTTCAATGGGACCTAAATGTGTGGAATCTGGAACAACCCAGGAAAATCATCTTCTTTAAGAGTATGTTCACAACTGTGATCGAGGCTCTACATACCGGAATGATGGCGAATGTTAGTGTTGGAGGGGAAGTCTCGGAATCGTTCAGTGTTACAAATGGGGTCAAGCAAGGTTGTGTACTGGCCTCCATGCCCTTATCCATCTTCCTATCAGCAATGCTCGATGAGGTTTTCCGACACATGGGGGATGGCGTCTACATACAGTCCAGACAGAGCGCTGACCTATTCAACGTCGCACACTTGAGAGCGAAGACTAAGACTACTCGGATACTGACGAGAGAGCTGTTATTCGCAGATGTCAGTGCACTGGTTGCCCATTCTGCTGAAGAGATGCAGAAAATAGTGGATGCTTTCTCCGATGCGTCAAATAATTAAGAATTAAGTACGGAATTAATATGCTTTGACAGACGCCATCTTTAAAAATGGCGCGAATTGCTGATGTTGAAGGTGACAAATAATATTTTTAATATCGCTATCCACCAATTAAACTATCCAACAACGTCAACAAAGTTGCTCTATGTGACGTAGTGTTTGAGATATGGTGACATTTGTATTGAAGACCGCCATCTTTAAAAATGGCAGAAATAAATGCCGGAGGAGCCAAGAAATTGTATATTTGAAATCGGGGTCCCCTAAAACATACACTCGTTTACCATAATTATTGCTCTGCATGCCGTATTTATTAAGATACAGGGATATTGAACTTGGCAGCCATTTTTTAAAATGGCCGTCGCCACGTTATGCGCAGTTTTTTTAAATTCCACCTAGCAGAATTTTAAAGCCATGTGTATAATATATTATTCAAATCAACAGTCAAACTTTCTTAAGTACGAGATGTCTACGGGTTTATAGGGCAGAGCCAGGATTACTCGTGGGCTGTGGCTATCTGGCTTGCCCTCTGTAAGGTAACCGTCTCCTCCCGGAATAATTTCTCTCGCCATCGTGGCATCCGTGAACTAATTGATCCCGTAAATTGTTCTCCTTTTCTTCTCCAAAATTGCTCGTCTTCGCCAAGTTGTATAGACGCGCAATGCCCGACGCCGTTGTCTCATCGTACGCTTGTACCGATCAATACGTTCGGTGGTTCTCGGTGCAAAGTACTTGTCAAATCGCTCCAGCACTACTTTCACTGTCGGTATCTGTGCTGCCGCACCTTCGACGGCATTGTCAAACGAATTGTAAATCACCAACAATTCCGAGCCACCAAATGTCTACAACGTTGCAATATTCTCTGCGTGACTCTTTTCGGTGCTACCAGAGGCCAGCAAATACATGTTGAATTGCTGCTTATAAGTCTGCCAACTTTGCCTAGCATTCGTCCCAGCAAGGCAGAGCTTAGGCGCCATTAGCGCAGTGAAGTCTGCCATGCTTACTACGTGCGTCTTCTTCGGCTGTTACACTTACAGCTGAACGTCAAAATTAAACAACTGTCTGTCTGTTTCACTCAATTTCTTGGATGCAAACAATTTCCAACTTTCGATGGGTTAGTACCATCCCATCCGTCTCGTCGCCAATTATTTGCTGTATATTCTGACAATAAAGTAAAACACACACGTAGTTCTTGGGGTTAACACTCAACTGAACTTTATTTGCATATCCATGTAACACTACTCACTGTTTTTCGTGTGGTCTTTACCTAATAGTATGATAATAACTATAACTCGGATAGAAAGCAAATTTTAATAGGCGCGCACACACTGTGCGGGTTGTACACAAAACACGAAATAGGCTTTCAGTCCCAAAGTAACAACCTGGCATTGGTACATGAAACCCAACGATCAACATCCCATTTTTTCTCAAGACCTATTGTCCACATCAATGGGAATCGTTTTTCTGCCATTTAGGTGGCCAAATCATACGACCACTTCTGGTTGTGACGATCTGGGTAACATCATCGGTCGACTGCACACTGCTGTCGGCGTTCGTTCCCTGATTGTCGACTGGAAAGGATTGCACTTGATTCAGCAGATCATCCGTAGAGATCGGCTTATCTACGTCGTCATGCAGTTAGCAGTCTTGTTTTAGCAGGTGTTTACGGTTTCTACGTAACACTTGCCCTTGTGAAACAACACTTCACGAACGATCACTAAGTTGTTTCAACACATGCACAGCTTTCCACTTTTGCTTGTGCGATGTGGTCTTTTATGAGTACCGAGGAACCTTCTTTGATTGGAGGTAACTCTCGCGCATGCTTGTTGTAGTGGTACTGTGTCCTTCTGAGTTTCCTCTCTTTCTCAGTACGGTTCTGATTTGTCATCGGTTCGACCACAGACCAGCTGCGGTATGATAGACCTCGTGGATCGATGCAACAGTCTCTGTATCGGGCTTGTTGTCGTACCAGCTGTAATCGTGTTTCTGTATTCTAACAGTGCAAGTTGTGGATCTGCAGCTCATTTCAAGAGTCTCTTCGCCAATTTGACACTTGACTATGCTTTCCCATTTGACTGGGAGTGATACGGCGAGCTGGTGGTGTGCTGGAGGTCCCACTCATTGCTGAAGATATAGCAAATTCACGTGCGGAAAACTGAGGTCCGTTGTCTGAGTGCACGGTTTCTGGTATTCCCAGTCTCGCAAAGCAGCTCTTGCAGATCTCTATCACTGCCGTCTGAGAAGTAGTCAACGATTACTAAGTTGTTGATCGAGCTGTGGGTAAATATGTCCTTTCCAACTTTCCTTCACGGCTTGTTTGGTACGGCGTAACTAAGTAGGGTCTCTTTCTTCTGCTCTGGTGCATCTCTTCTGCATGGTTTACAGTTAGCAATCTGTTGCCATTCCGTGCCAAAACATGATCTGTCTTGGTCGACGTAGGGTTGCTTCTAGCCCTTGGTGGCTTACATGCAAGCGTTTCAGCATGTCCCTATGCATACTTGTTGGGATTACCACTCTTGGTCCCTTGTAGACAACACCATCGAGAATCGCTAGTTCATCTCGAAATGTCCACCATGGCCTTACCGGTTCTGGAACTTTGGTTACGTCTTTCAGCCAGCCATTCTTGATAACTTCCGATAATTATTGTAGGAGTTTGTCACGTTCAGTCTCCTTCTGTATCGTGACATACAGCGCACCTGTCACTGGACAGTCTCTGACTGGGTCGATCGTCTCGAACTGTTGACACTGAGACTCGTGTTTTTGTAGTTGAGACACGTGCTCTCGTGCTGCTGGTTCTTCAGGCGGTTCACAGTTACGTGTGTGACCTGATAACAAATCAGCAATGATCTGTTCTTTGCCTGGTTTCCATATCGCTGTATGGCTAGCATCAGCGACTTATTCATGATCGCTTCCAGTGGACGATGGTCTGTGTGAATAGTGACATTCGGGTGGCCAAAGATGTATTGGTCGAACTTGTTCATGACGAATACGACCGCTAGGCACTCTTAACTCTATTGGTGCATAGTTCGACTCACACTTGCTCAAGGATCTTGCTGCATAGGCAACTGGTTTGTCTTCCTGCAGTAATACTGCACCAAGTCCGGCTGTACTAGCATCTGTGTGTATTACGATCGGCTTCCGGCTGTCATAATATTGCAGATGTTTCTCCGATGTGAGTCTCATACGCAGTTCCCCAGCAGAACTCTTTATAGGGTAGATTCAACAGTCTACGCAGTGGCTCACTCTCGGCTGATAAGTTCGGCATGAACTTAGCCATGTAGTTCACATGTCTTAGAAAACGTCTCACTTCCTCTAAGTTTCTGGGCGCTCCCATGTTTCTGATTGCATACACCTTCTTGGGATCCGGTTTCATACGTTCTGACGTGAGAATGTGCCCGATGTATGGTAGTTCTGTCATGTGAAATCTACAGTTCTTCTTGTTCAGTTTCAATCCACATTCACGACCTCGTTTGAGAAATTTTCTCAAATTGTCATCGTGCTCTGCTCGATCTTTTCCATCTATCAGTATGTCGTCTGCCACAACTGATACACCTTTGAGTCCTTTCAAGGCACTCGAGAGTCTTCTCTGGAACTCTTGGCTTCTGTCAACTGTGGCAATACATCGTCGATCTCTGGCATCTGGTAGTTATTTCTTTTGAGCGCCTGATTCAGGTTTTGTGGATCACGGCATAGTTTGACAGTTCCGTTCGACTTTCTTACTGGTTGCAAGTGACTTATCCATGGAGTCGGCGATTCTACCTGCTCGATGATACACTGCTTTGTTAGTGTCTAACTAGGTGTTAACCTCCTCCTTCATGGAAAGAGGGATCTTTCTCGGTCGCACATGCACTGGTGTGATGGACTATCTCAAGGTCATATTCACCCGACAAACATCCAATACCCTTGAACACACCGTCGTACTCTGCAAGAATGTTCTCGAGTGGCTCGTCTGCAACCATGTGAACCGAGTCATTGACTGTAATGAGACTGAAATCAATGCACGCTTTTAGGGATAGCAGACTGTGCTGCTTTGTCTCCGACACCAAAAAGTTCAGTGTATGTTTCAATTCATGTTGTCTGTTACTGTCATAGTACACCAACCATCGGGTGTAACATTGGAGTCACCATACATCGTTATTTCAAGTCGCGGTTTGCCCATCTTGGCAAAATCTCGGCGTGTCAGCATGTTGCATGTTGCAGTTGAAATTCCAGGTTTTTTAACCTTGCCATTCGCTACTGTTATTGTTGCGATCATCTTCCGGTCATATTTCGTGACGTGTATGCAGTTTGTTGATACATCTGATGAATAGTTACATTCATTCCTTGAATTCTTCACTAGGTGAACTTTCTCTGTTCTCACCGACACCGTTTTGCTGTTGCAACATTTTGCAAGTGATTAATCTTTTTGCACTTGAAACACTGCTTACCGTATGCTTTGCACCTCCTGGGAGGGTGTTGCTCCCCACACTTATTACAGTTCTCTGCACTTGGCTTCATGCCAGTATTACTCTTATACTTGTTGCTGGAATAACGACGCGAAGCTGGTTTTATATAGCGTGTACTGTCTCGGTTTGATTTTCAAGCAACGTTTTGAGATCATCCCTGGCCGCTTCCATCGCTCGGCAAGTAGCTACTGCTTCGTCCAACGAAAACTGTCGACGTTCAAATAGGCGTCTTCGCACCCAGTCACTTTCCACGCCGAGTAGCAACGCTTGAATCATCATACGGTCTTACTGTTCTTGCCTGCCCAAGTTACAGTCCCTGGCAACATTATGTAGCGCAGTTACGTATTCATCGACAGACATTTGACCTTGTTTCATCGTTAGCAGGTAGGTCAAGGCCACTACGTTTACGCGAGGCGCACAGAATTGAACAAAGTTTTCCACCACTTTGTCATATTTGCTCTTGTCCGCGTCCGTCTCCCAAGTGAATGACTCGCTGCCCTATTGTTCACAGAAGCAATGCAATTTTCACTGGATCGGTCTTGTCAACTCTACCTGTCGCCACGAGAAATTGCAGAAATGTTCGTCTGAACCGCTTCCACTGTTCCGGCAAATTTCCACCTTCTGTCACAGGTTCCGGAGCCAACAGTTTATCCATGGCAGCTTTGTCTATATAATTTAATCATACACTCACGCGGGCACCATGTTCTTCGTGCGTTCTTTATCTAATAGTATGATAATAACTATAACTCGGATAGAAAGCACATGTTTTAATAGGCGCGCACACACTGGGCGGATTGTACACAAAACACGAAATCGGCTTTCAGTCCCAGAGTCTCAAAGTAACAATTAAACCTGGCATTGGTACACGAAACCCATCGATCAACACTCACAGCTATGTCACAGCTACAACGTGTATTACTATGCATGGCTACAGAAGTATAGCCCGCCAGATAGACATACATGTTTAACAGTTCCGGCGTATACAAAAGATCAAATCGATCTACGATACATGTCACAGTGTTAACCACGTGGTGTGCTCGCTGGGCAGTTTCCCTCAGTTTCACACGTGAATGGTCTCTTGAGTTCACGTGAATACTCGATTCTTTAGAACCATATCAGTTTCCCGCATGCAGCTTCACACGTGAATGGTTTCGTGAATTCACATGAATACTTGTTCCCCCAGAACCTTCCCAGTTTTCCCAATTCCATATGAATGAACACGTGCGTGAGTTTCATACGTGAATGGTTTCGTGAAATCAAGTGAACATACTTGTTCCTCTAGAATCGTACCAGTTTCCACAGGCGAACACGTGAATGAACACGTGAATTCACGTGATCACTCGTTCCCTAGAATCGTATCAGTTTCCCCAGTTTAACACGTGAAAGATCACGTGAATTCACATGAATAGTCACGTACGTTCCCCTAGAACTATACCAGTTTTCCCAGTTTCACACGTGAATGAACACCTGAATACACTTGAATATTCGTCCTTCTAGAACCGTACCAGTTTTGTATATTCAGTTTAACATGTGAAAGATGACATGAATTCACGTGAAGACACGTACCAATGGAACCGCACAATTTCTGAACCAATAGGACACGTGTCAAACAGGTTCAAAATTCGGAAAACGTGAAAACACGTACTGGTGGAGCGGTACCGATTATGAACCAGTATGACAAGTGTTTGCTGGGAAGTGTAAACAAAATAAAATATCTTCAAAACATACCTCAAAGAAAAAGAAAAGAAAAGAAAGAAAACACATTAAATAGAATTAACATAATTACCATTCATCATAGACTCGATAACTAAATACTGTAACATTGTTATCAAAGTAATGTGCATTAGATAAAACATACTGCAGAACTTCAGTTGCACCACAAGACTGTGAAGAATAAAAGACAATGCCATGTGTGTGTTTGTGTGTACTCGAGTATGAGTACGTACGATTACTTTAGAATGTAATCATGATTACTTTCATGATTACTTTAATGAATATCCTGTTTCTAACATAAAGGCGACTTTCATGGAATCCCTAGGTGTCATTCTTTTTCTGTTGCTGTGTCACTATATCTAGTGTTCTAACTGATTACTGCTATCCATGCATTATCCAGGCAGGTGTTATTATTATTAATAACCACACTAACCTGACTTTCTCAGGTATTGAATGTAGTATTTAATGCTGGATTAATAATATAAGTTATGGTGTCTGAATCAAATACAAATAAGATGTATTTAAGAAAATCAAATGTCCCTTTTTTATTCAAATACATTACAATAACAACATTTCAAATCCTGGGTGGTCATATTCCAAAGAGTATCCAATTCAAATATGTAATATATAAGATGGGACAAACACAGAACAGTTGTGGATTTAGACAGGTTTATAGTTTTTACTTAATTAAACATAATAGACAGGGATTTAGCAGCTAACCGCCCAGACCCAGTCAGGATTTTGGATGTAGGAACGAACCATGACCAGTCATTCACACCATACTGACAGAGCAAACTGTACAGATAGGGCTGTGGCCTGGCTTCTAAAATTACAAAGCAAGATGTTAGGGGATGCTTATCTATATGCAATGCTTCCCAGGGACTGTCACAATATAACTTGTACTACTAGTACTACATTAAGCAGGAGAGTCAGGATATGTGCATGGCTTCTCAGGGGAGAGAAGGTATTAATTAGGGAAATCTGACTGAATATTTATTATTTACTATTATTTAACAGAAATGCTCAATAATAAGAGAAGATTAACAGGTCAATGTATATATGTATATGATATACACATATTATGTATTAATTAATGTACATACGTACCATACGTAAGTATACTTAAGAAGCTTGCAGTTGCATGTGTGTGTATGTAAAGCACACATAATTATGTATGTATAATTCCGTGATGCGGCGCCACTATTTCTCGCAAAGAAGTCCGCATGGTGACACCATTAGAGTGCTGTTATTCTGCATTATCGCTAATTCGCAACTGACTGTTAGCGTCCGTTATCAATATCAACAGAAGTTGCATAATAATTAAATACTTCGTAAATATTTGTTATTGATACTGTTACTTCCGTAATTGTGAGTGTCAAAGAGATACTCAGTATATTTTGAAATTGTCAAGAATATTGCCCTGACAACTGAACTAGTAGTTTACCAAACAAGCAGTCATCTCCAAAGCCTGGCCAGGTACTGTAACTGAGGTAGTCACTTGTGCTACACTTTCGTAGCCTAAACGAATTATTGTTTAATACCAGAGATGGAGTGAGTACAATACAAATGTACTCGAGTACGAGTACGATTACTTTGAATATGCATGAGTACGAGTACTCAGAAAACAAATGTACTCGAGTACAAGTACGATTACTTTACAATATGTACGAGTACGATTACTTTACAATGTAATCATGATTACTTTCATGATTACTTTAATGAATATCCTGTTTCTAACATAAAGGCGACTTTCATGGAATCCCTAGGTGTCATTCTTGTTCTGTTGTTGTATCACTAATGTTCTAACTGATTACTGCTATCCACTATCCAGGTGTTATTATTATTAATAATTAGACGACTTTCTCAGGTATTAGATGAATCATTTAACACTGGATTAATAACTTAATTTATGGTTTCTGAATCAAATACAAATATGAGGCATTTAAAAATTTCAAATACACATGATCAAATACATTACAATAACAACACTTCAAAACCAGGGGGCATATTCAAAAGAGTATCCAATTCAAATATGTAGTATATCAGATGGGTCCAGACATGGGGTCAAATACATTTGTATTTGAAAGTATTTAAATACTGTTTTAAGTATTTGTATTTGATGTTTAGGAATTAAAAGTATTTGTATTTAAATACTTTCCTAAAGTATTTGACTTTTTCAAATATTTTTTCAAATACATTGTCAGTATCAACATTTCTTTTTCACTGTCACATGTAATGCCTGCCAAACTGATTACCTTAATGCACTGCAACTTCACCCAACATTGCTAATTACTGATGAAGACACTTAACAGCAGGCTTCCCCATGGCCCTGCAGTGACCACAACTTGTGATTGCTCAGAGCCAGAGGACGGATTAACACCTAACAGTGACCATAGGTCAATATCCCCTTTTGTTCTTTAGTCAGGCTTCAATTTGGCACCAGGTTATTCTGGTTTCCTGGCAGACTTTGAAGTTGAGCCTTCCTCACAACATTAGCAATGATTAGCAGTATCTCTTCTGAGGGCAACATAGGCATTATATTATTATGGACCTCCTGGCTTAACATACAAACAATATATTTTGGCCTTTACGTCTTTCAGTCAGTTGTCACTGTGATGCAGTTAGCAATAACAATACTCCCTAGCACTGGTCTGCCTGTCATCATATGAGCAAAACACTAATTATACCTATAAACTAGATGTCTCAATATATGTGTTGCTTTTCTTTTATCTACATAGTGAATGAAAAAATGAAAAGTATTTGAAAAATATATGAAAAAGTATTTGAGATACTTTTCAATGTATTCGTATTTAAATACATTTATATTTAAAAAGTATTTGTAATACCTCAAGAATATTTGTATTTAAATATAAATTTCAATGTCATGTCCCATCTAGACATGGGGTCAAATACCCCATGTCTAGATGGGACAAACACAGAATAGTTGTGGATTTAGACAGGTTTACAGTTTGCACTCAATTAAACATAATACTAGACAGGGATTTAGCAGCTAACCGCCCAGACCCAGTCATTCACACCATACTGACAGAGCAAACAGTACAGGTGGGGCATATGGCCTGGCTTCTAAAATTACAAAGCAAGATGTTAGGGGATGCTTATCTCCTGCAGTGCTTCCCAGGGACTGTCACAATATAACTTGTACTTTGTACTAAACAGGAGGGTGAGGTGATGTGGCTTCTCAGGGAAGAGAAGGTATTAATTAGGGAAATCTGACTGAATATTTATTTACCTGAAATGCTCAACAGTAATAGAAAATGATTACGTTGATTATTATTACATTTATTAGATTACTTCTAATATTGCCATTTTATCTGTCTAATATATTTGCTTGCAACTGTTCATATGAAAAAAATGTAATCGTGAGAAGTAATCGTGAGTACGATTACTTTGGTAATGTACTCGAGTACGAGTACGATTACTTTCCTTCGTACTCGAGTACGAGTACTCAAAAAGTACTCGTACTCGAGTACGAGTACACGAGTACGATTACTCCATCTCTGTCTAATACTGTTTATTTTTATTCATACCGAGAGCCGTAGGGTTAGGTTTAGCTTACACATATCCCAAGCCTGCTCAGTCTTACCTCCCAGGCATATATATATATAGGTGCAAGCTGGAGGGAAACTTCCCGACTTCCCGTGCATATCCTGCACTGTGGACGGTGGTGTGTGACTGTGGGCTCCTGACAACTCTGTTCTGTGTGTTGCAATCAATATACATGCATCTCGCACTGCATCTGTCCTACTTTTACACTTCGATAGCTTTCCAAGGGGGTATATGTCATTTTGATTGGTTTAAAACGTGATGAGCATTTGCAATATGGCTGCCAAAGGGGGCATACTAAAAGGCGGGCCACAATTGGCAGACCGCGCGGAAACTGCAGACCACATTCACAAAGATGCCACTGATCGGTACGCTCCATGTTTACGAGCTTTGTTGTTGTTTGCGCGTCCGATCGTAAACATTTGAGACTTTTATTATTGTGTTGTACTAACAATTCTAAATGTAATACCGAATGGTATTACTTGTATTTATAAAATCATAGAAATAAATTAAAATGTTAGGCCTTACTAATTAACTCTACGAGTATTCGCTCAGTCAAAAACAAAAGTCCCACATAGTCATAGATGATAGACGGCAGCTGCATACTATCGGTTTATTTAATTCGTTTGATGTAATGACTCGCCTAAGGGTACATGTGTTCATAAGGTGAGGAATTCTGAGGCTCCAGTCATCTTTTGATGTTCTTTGATCTACTGTGAAAGGGCATATAATAATTATGTGGATTGATCTCGGATTGCACTGATAGCTGCATATTCGTTAGTGGGTGGGTGAGTAGTTCGTGTTATTGAGGGCTATTTAATAGAATGTACTTCACTAAGATCATGGACGTTATATCTGAGGCTAGCGGTCTTTTGATGTAACAACTCGCCTAACGGTACATGTTTTCATAGGACATTATACACTTGTTATTGGATGCCGGCATTCAGTGAGGACATCTGAATGTTGATGGACATTATCTCTTCACAAGTGTACGTTAATTGTAGGTCTAGTTATTACTATCACTGAGACTCATCAGTACTTATGCTACTTATTACAATTACACTCGTTTTATCACCCCCATTAAAAGTATAACACTGATATGACTTATAGGTATATTAATTTAAAAAAGTAAAAAAATATATATAAATATATATATATATATATATATATATATATATAATATATTAAAGTAAATGGCATTTGGTGAGGACATCTGAATTCAATTTCAATTAAATTAAATAACTTAATTCCGGAACATTACATCCATATAAAAAAACTAAAGTATGACTAATAACTATATAAATAAAGCATTTAATAACATACAAATATTAATAAAAGTTTAATAAAATACAACATATTTAAATAAATTTAATAACATAAAAATATGAATGTAGGCCATATACAGTCATATGCATGTTAAGATGTATTATATAAATGTTATATATGCAGTACATGATAGTATATACATTGTATTACACCCACCACACACACGCACACACGCACGCACGCACGCACGCACACACACACACACACACACACACACACACACACACACACACACACACACACACACACGAGATGTCATTGTTGAAGTGAAATAGTAATACTAAGAATACTGACTGTGTTGGTGAAAATAAAAACAAACAAACAACAAATCCAAGAATTTTTATTTCGGCTTTCAAACATTGTACATATATGCTAACTTATAGTACTGTAGTTAAATTTGCTTATTACACGTATGTTATTATTGAAAGACATCTCACCATCACAACAACACCGTAACAAAGGAACAATAAGGCGCCAACTAAAACAACGCACGTAAAGGGCCCCACGTAAACATGGAGCGTACCGATCGGTGGCATCTTTGTGAATGTGGTGAATCTGGTCTGCCGTTTCCGCGCGGTCTGCCAATTGTGGCCCGCCTTTTAGTATGCCCCTGCCAAAGCAATGAAATTAGCCTATCTTTTAAGACAGGATTTCTCCCAAACCTTTAAAGATATCACTCTGCAATTTACACATTTTGTTTATAACATCTTGATTGATGACAATTTGTCAACAATATGTTAGAAGAAAATAATTGTCTTTTTTTCCAATTTATGTATTTTTTGTCAGCTAATTATATATTCATTGCAACAAAAGTAGCACTTGGAATTGGTTTTAAGAGAAAATATCTAGATCATTCATTAGATACATATCAATGTATTTTAAAAATTAGTTTGATATCTAAAAAATGAGCAAGTACGGGTGTCTCAAATCATGCCCGGTAGGCAAAACAATAATTTCAGGAAAATTACAAAAACAAACTCTGTACTTTTATGTCATCTCATATATATGATATACACAGCAGTAGTTTTGTCACAAAGAAATATGCTCAATGTGTTCCAGTTTCATAGAGTCTGCCTACTAATTCACTTGTTTTGTCTTGAGGTTAATATTTCCTTTAATTTTGCTTGCAGAAGCAACTTTCTTCTTTTTATCAGCTGAATAACTTGACCACTAACTTTGCATTTTTCTCTTCCCATACATTTTCTTGTCTCCCATGGTAGCCCAGTTGTAAAATATACAAATCTTTGATGCATTTATGATTGATAACACCGAATGGTTAAATTAATAAAAAAAAAGTAGTGGAAACAATTGACAATCAACATTCAGCTGTCTGAACTCCAAATTTTGGGAGTGACTTACTACCTTAATTAAGTCCCTATTTAGCTATGTAAATATTTCACATGTATAAACATTACCTTAAGCAGCATTCTGTGATTGCTGTGTATGTTTTATCCTATTGAATGTTGATTGCATTTTAATTTTCAGATACTTTGGCAAAAGTATGAGGAATCCGTCAGCATCATCAACGCCAGGATGGTGATACTGTCAAAGAATATTCTTCTCCTGACATTCCTGTACTTCATCCAAGGGTTGCCATATGGCTTTCAGACAAACTTTCTACCTGTTGTTCTACGAAAACGTGGGATCTCACTTACAAAACTAGGCTTTTTTAGACTATTGTTTTTGCCGTGGCTGAGCAGGGGATTATGGGCACCCCTGGTGGACATGTATGGCACAAAGCATAAATGGCTGCTTGCCAGTATCCTTGGATTGGTACTGACCTGTCTGCTAGGGAGTCTAGGCTCACCAGACGACTTTGTCTTCCTTTGTGCCATACTCCTCCTGCTCAATGTGTTTGCAGCAACACAAGACATAGTTGTGGATGGCATTGCCGTTGCAATCTTGGCAGCCGATGAACTTGGTGGAGGCAACACTGCTCAAGTGGTTGGCTACAAGATTGGTGCAATATTTGGAGGTGGAGTACTGGTCTGGCTGATGAATGTTGTGGGGTGGACAGGAATGTTTGTTGGCCTAGCTCTCTTGTACTTAGAGGCATTGATGTTTGTATTTGTTTCACCGGAATTGAGAGAGTTTGAGCACGAACGTTCCTTGTTGCAACCCACAGCTGGGCAGAGTGGATCAAACAATGACCAACAGATAGAAGAAGTTGACAACTGGAGAGACGCTTGTGAATCTGTGACTGAGGATGTGGATGATCAGCCCAGTAGAGCATCATGTGAATGTTCACGAAACAGATTTCACAGCAAATCTCAAGTGACTCGTGTCGAGCAAGATGTGCAGGAAGAGGTGGCAAAGACATGGTTATCTGTGCTTGATCATGTTATTCATGTTCCTGGGACTTCTTGGATGCTTGTCTACGTTCTCATATATAAGTTCGGTAAATACTTTTCATTTTTTACAATTATTTACAAACTTAATAATTCACACTATTTTATCAATACTGCACAAATTTGTTTTTAATTAACCAGTTAGTCAATGGTGATGCTGGTGCTCTATGTGTGTGTTTGTAGGTGATGATTGTGCACTGTGCATATTTGTAGGTGATGCTGGTGCACTGTACATATTTGTAGGTGATGCTGGTGCATTGTGCATGTTTGTAGGTGATGCTGGTGCACTTTGCATGTTTGTAGGTGATGCTGGTTCACCGTGCTTGTTTTTAGGTGATGCTGGTGCAATGTGCGTGTTTGTAGGTGATGCTGGTTCACCGTGCTTGTTTGTAGGTGATGCTGGTGCACTGTACATATTTATAGGTGATGCTGGTGCATTGTGCATGTTTGTAGGTGATGCTGGTGCACTTTGCATGTTTGTAGGTGATGCTGGTGCACTGTACATATTTATAGGTGATGCTGGTGCATTGTGCATGTTTGTAGGTGATGCTGGTGCACTTTGCATGTTTGTAGGTGATGCTGGTTCACCGTGCTTGTTTGTAGGTGATACTGGTGCACTGTGTGTGTTTGTAGGTGATACTGGTGCACTGTGTGTGTTTGTAGGTGATGCTGGTTCACTGTGCTTGTTTGTAGGTGATGCTGATGCAGTGTGCATGTTTGTAGGCGATGCTGGTGCACTGTGTGTGTTTGTAGGTGATGCTGATGCAGTGTGCATGTTTGTAGGTGATGCTGATGCACAGTGTTTGTTGTTGTATGTGAGGTTGGTGTACAGTGTTTGTTGTTGTAGGTGAGGTTGGTGTACAGTGTTTGTTGTTGTAGGTGAGGTTGGTGTACAATGTTTTTGTTGTTGGTGAGGTTGACATACAGTGTTTGTTGTTGTATGTGAGGTTGACATACAGTGTTCGTTGTTGTTGGTGAGACTGGTGCACAGTGTTTGTTGTTGTAGGTGAGGTTGGTGTACAGTGTTTGTTGTTGGGGTGAGATTGGCGTACAATGGTTGTTTTAGGTGAGGTTGGTGTCCAGTGTTTGTAGTTGTAGGTGAGACTGGTGCACAGTGTTTGTTGTTGGTGGTGAGGTTGGCATTTTTGTTGTTGTTGGTGGTGGTGAGGTTGGCATACAGTGTTTGTTGTTGTAGGTGAGGTTGGTGTACATTGTTTGTTGTTGTAGGTGAGACTGGTGCACAGTGTTCACAATGTTTGTTGTTGTATGTGAGACTGGTGCACAGTGTTCACAGTGTTTGTTCTTGTAGGTGAGACTGGTGCACAGTGTTTGTTGTTGTAGGTGAGACTGGTGCACAGTGTTCACAGTGTTTGTTGTTGTAGGTGAGACTGGTGCACAGTGTTCACAGTGTTTGTTGTTGTAGGTGAGACTGGTGCACAGTGTTTGTTGTTGGTGAGACTGGTGCACAGTGTTTGTTGTTGTATGTGAGGTTGGTGTACAGTGTTTGTTGTTGTAGGTGAGGTTGGTGTACAGTGTTTGTTGTTGTAGGTGAGGTTGGTGTACAATGTTTTTGTTGTTGGTGAGGTTGACATACAGTGTTTGTTGTTGTATGTGAGGTTGACATACAGTGTTCGTTGTTGTTGGTGAGACTGGTGCACAGTGTTTGTTGTTGTAGGTGAGGTTGGTGTACAGTGTTTGTTGTTGGGGTGAGATTGGCGTACAATGGTTGTTTTAGGTGAGGTTGGTGTCCAGTGTTTGTAGTTGTAGGTGAGACTGGTGCACAGTGTTTGTTGTTGGTGGTGAGGTTGGCATTTTTGTTGTTGTTGTTGGTGGTGAGGTTGGCATACAGTGTTTGTTGTTGTAGGTGAGGTTGGTGTACATTGTTTGTTGTTGTAGGTGAGACTGGTGCACAGTGTTCACAATGTTTGTTGTTGTAGGTGAGACTGGTGCACAGTGTTCACAGTGTTTGTTCTTGTAGGTGAGACTGGTGCACAGTGTTTGTTGTTGTAGGTGAGACTGGTGCACAGTGTTCACAGTGTTTGTTGTTGTAGGTGAGACTGGTGCACAGTGTTCACAGTGTTTGTTGTTGTAGGTGAGACTGGTGCACAGTGTTTGTTGTTGGTGAGACTGGTGCACAGTGTTTGTTGTTGTTGGTGAGACTGGTTCTCAGTGTTTGTTGTTGTAGGTGAGACTGGTGCACAGTGTTCACAGTGTTTGTTGTTGTAGGTGAGACTGGTGCACAGTGTTCACAGTGTTTGTTGTTGTAGGTGAGACTGGTGCACAGTGTTTGTTGTTGGTGAGACTGGTGCACAGTGTTTGTTGTTGTTGGTGAGACTGGTTCTCAGTGTTTGTTGTTGTAGGTGAGACTGGTGTAGAGTGTTAGTTGTCATGAGGTTGATATACAGTGTTTGTTGTTGTAGGTGAGGTTGATATACAGTGTTGGTTGTTGTCGTGAGGTTGGTGTAGTGTTTGTTGTTGTTGGTATACAGTGTTGGTTGTTGTAGGTGAAACGGGGTCACAGAGTCTGTTGCCACTGTATATGGTGGACAGTGACATGCCACATGACTCAGTGGTTTTCTTGACCGGCTTCATTGGTCAGATCCTCTCAATCACAGGCTCCCTGCTAGGAGGATGGGCACTCTCAGGTTGCGGGTCAGTATTACTGGACAGTTCTCTTCACGCCATGCAGTAAAACAACACTGAACTAATTGTGTTAAAAGCTTTTCTGACCTTTTGTATTTGAATTTGCAAACGTAAGAATGTTATATTGTTGTCTTAATTTGGAGCATTGTAACCAACATATGTGTATTTGCAAGCATCTATGGGACAAGATTGTCTCAGTGACTCGCACTTTCTAAATGTAAAAGGGCGCAACTTTGAAACATCTAGGCTCCAAACAAATTTGAAACAGCCAATTTAAGCTCCAAACAAATTTGAAACATCGAAGCTCCAAACAAATTATTTACAGCATTAAAAGCGAGAAAAGCTGTTTGGCTGTAAATTTGCCCTTGGATTACTTGATTGTGTTTGAAAATATGTACATACATTTTATATTAATTACTGATTTTATGATAAACAGTCCACAATTTATATCAAATAAAAATGTGAACTTCAAATTTATGACAATTAAGTTTGATATTATATATGCAAGTTAGTTTTAAATTTCATGGTGTAACAACTTGTTCAGTTAATTTAGAGAGGGAACACTTAATGTTTTGTGGGGGGGGGCACCAAATTAGATTTTGCTCCTAGACATGACGATGCTGTTAGATTATTGAATAGGGTTTCATCAAAAAGACTTGGAAGATGTCAAGATCAACAATAATGTTCTTATCTGCAGTTGCTTCTGAAACCAGTTGCATACTGATTGAGTAACAAGGCAAATAAAAAAAACATGTTTAATACATTTTTCCCAAAAAAGTACTTTGAAACTGCAGTATAAAAAGATAACAAGTTACATACTACAGTAGTCAAACTGCACTGCTCAGTCGTCTTTGTGATACGAACACCTAGCAGTTGAGGGTAACGTTGGAAGGCCGGTAGGTATCTTCTGTAGGAGTAGGCAATTAGTCATGCAGATAATTTTAGCCCTGTCCCAAGGTTGACCTGAATAGTGACGTTTTTCTGTCCTGTTCAATTTATCTGGTGCTGGAGCAGTGTCTGTGTAAAGATGTTGTTGCTTGCAGACTGCCGGTGTACCTGGTGCTGGAGCAGTGTCTGTGTAGATATTGTTGTTGCTTGCAGACTGCCGGTGTACCTGGTGCTGGAGCAGTGTCCTTGTAGAGATGTTATTGTTGCTTGCAGACTGCCGGTGTACCTGGTGCTGGAGCAGTGTCCGTGTAGAGATGTTATTGTTGCTTGCAGACTGCCGGTGTACCTGGTGCTGGAGCAGTGTCCGTGTAGAGATGTTATTGTTGCTTGCAGACTGCCGGTATACCTGGTGCTGGAGCAGTGTCTGTGTAGATATTGTTGTTGCTTGCAGACTGCCGGTGTACCTGGTGCTGGAGCAGTGTCCGTGTAGAGATGTTATTGTTGCTTGCAGACTGCCGGTGTACCTGGTGCTGGAGCAGTGTCCGTGTAGAGATGTTGTTGTTGCTTGCAGACTGCCGGTGTACCTGGTGCTGGAGCAGTGACCGTGTAGAGATGTTGTTGTTGCTTGCAGACTGCCGGTGTACCTGGTGCTGGAGCAGTGTCCGTGTAGAGATGTTGTTGTTGCTTGCAGACTGCCGGTGTACCTGGTGCTGGAGCAGTGTCCGTGTAGAGATGTTGTTGTTGCTTGCAGACTGCTGGTATACCTGGTGCTGCAGCAGTGTCTGTGTAGAGATGTTATTGTTGCTTGCAGACTGCCGGTGTACCTGGTGCTGGAGCAGTGTCCGTGTAGAGATGTTGTTGTTGCTTGCAGACTGCCGGTGTACCTGGTGCTGGAGCAGTGTCCGTGTAGAGATGTTGTTGTTGCTTGCAGACTGCCGGTGTACCTGGTGCTGGAGCAGTGTCCGTGTAGAGATGTTATTGTTGCTTGCAGACTGCTGGTATACCTGGTGCTGCAGCAGTGTCTGTGTAAAGATGTTATTGTTGCTTGCAGACTGCCTGGTGCTGGATCAGTGTCCGTGTAGAGATGTTGTTGTTGCTTGCAGACTGCCGGTGTACCTGGTGCTGGAGCAGTGTCCGTGTAGAGATGTTATTGTTGCTTGCAGACTGCCGGTGTACCTGGTGCTGGAGCAGTGTCCGTATAGAGATGTTATTGTTGCTTGCAGACTGCTGGTATACCTGGTGCTGGAGCAGTGTCTGTGTAGAGATGTTATTGTTGCTTGCAGACTGCCGGTGTACCTGGTGCTGGAGCAGTGTCTGTGTAGAGATGTTATTGTTGCTTGCAGACTGCCGGTGTACCTGGTGCTGGAGCAGTGTCTGTGTAGAGATGTTATTGTTGCTTGCAGACTGCTGGTATACCTGGTGCTGGAGCAGTGTATGTGTAGAGATGTTATTGTTGCTTGCAGACTGCCGGTGTATCTGGTGCTGGAGCAGTGTCTGTGTAGAGATGTTATTGTTGCTTGCAGACTGCCGGTGTACCTGGTGCTGGAGCAGTGTCTGCTGCTTCGACTCTTCCCCGTCGGTCTCCTCACAGTGTGTGTGGCTGTCAGCACGCCTGCACTGATCACCTATACCCTGCCATACTGTTAGTACCACAGCCACAGCACAATTCTTACAAAGCACTTTCTGTAGAAATGACAATAGATTTAATGTGATAAATTTAAATATGTGTCCAATGATTGAATGAGTCACTTTAACATCTTATGTGCTACAGCACTGCTACTGTACTTGGCACACAAGTGTTCCTTTGGTAAATGAAATGTAGGATTCTTGAAGGAGCAGTCTGTTTCATCAAGATGCCAATGTTTCTGGTGATTGGTATTGTATTATAAACATGTATCAGATAAAGATCATCTGCTGAACCCTGATCCATCAAAACTAATAATTGTGAAACAGTTCCTACATAACATCTGAGAAAAAATGTGACCCAGCACAGCAAAATCAGGAATAAGTAGGAAAATCACTTTTTGAGTTAAAGGTACCATGTGAAAGGTAAATTTATGGGCTTTCCAATGGTACCAAACACAAATGTCTAGCTGTATTGGTCGCCAAGTTATTGTTTCATAAAGAGAAGGTGTACCAAGTCATTTTCTGAAAACCGATTCTGAGAAAAACAGCTTTAAAGTTTAATGAAGTATTTTAATACATTTGCAACATGAAGACAGCTCACAGGAATGTGAAATTTGGCACAGTTGTAGACCACATCAATGTGCACAGTGTGGTGAAATTCCACCTTTGCAGCTCTTATAGTTCCAGAGATATCCCTTTTGAACATTCTGCACCAAATCGGAAATCGACAGTAAAATGTTTACAGAATCTAGCTATGTGTTCTGTCTGTCAGTCACTGCTTCTTTTGTCATTTTTTGATGTGCCAATGGCAGCAGCCACTTCACGTGATGGGAAGACTGTTGCAGCAGTGGACTGGTGCGGCTTCGGATGTGTCGGCTTTGCTCTGGACAGTTGATGTCCGCAAACTTCATTGATCTTGTAAAACAAACACTATTGGTGGATGTTGAGGCATGGGGTGATGGTTCTGTAGGTAGAGCAGCAGGTGGGGGGAGACTCCTCGCCTGTGCTGCAAATCGAACCACTGTTTGTCATCGGATGGCTGCTTCCTGGCGAACACGACACTGGGTTCTTCAGACGTAAACCTGATACAAAACAAAAATAATGGTCTTAACTTCCCATATACAAAACATTTAATCCTGCAAAAGTTTATGTAATGACTGTCCATTATTTCAAACTGGAGATATGGACAGTTGATCATTAAATCAGATGACATATACATAGTGAGCCCAGCAGCTAGGTAAATAAGCAGGCTAACAGCATCATTGACGAATACCTTGGATCATTTAGAGTCAGCTCTGAATATTATAAACCTTCCATCCCATTCGTTAACTGCTCTAAATCAGTAAATCAAAATGTTTTCTTTCTTACCTGTTACAAAACATTACTCCCCTCCCCTAATAATAAAAAATATTCTACCTAATAAATGTGATCATTAATTTCATGAAGATCTACGATAATAACAAGCAGGTATAAATAAGTTAAAAACATAATTCTAAATGAGTCATGGTACTAGTATATTACCGTACTAGTACATTACCAGTGACATTGATACTCTCACACTCACAGCAAAGCCACGGGTTTATGTGAGTCATGGCATGTCATTGTTAGAGAGCTCAATGTGACAATGAGTGAGGCTGAGCCTGCCACCTCCGCAAAACAGTCAATAGAGCTAGTATAACTTACCCTCAGTCTGGCTGTCATCTCCTTTGCATTCGTTCGGGCTGTCAAACATTTTTGCCAATCCATGAATTGTTGACAGCAGGGTCTAGCATAAAACACCTGCAACCGCAGATGAATCTACGAACGTGTTCAAGTTCTTGGTGTAAATCTACGAGTACATTTTCAGCAGCGTTGGCGTTGCGATTCATGATCGAAGCTGTCAATGTCAGCTGTCACTTGGTATTAGTCTTCCTCGCCACTTTTGCACTCAGTGCCAAAACGATACTCCCTGATTCACTATTGTTGTCTGACACGTACGAATCCAGTAAACTCTCCATCCGATACGCACCCAATAGTTGTGTCAAAGATTCGTTGTCAAACACTCCGCGCAGATTTTGCCATCGCGGCCATCGCTGAGCGCTAGGCCTAGGTCGATCGATGTCTGTCACGCTGCTGTGCAACATCCATACTGTTGTTGAGCCTATCACTGCACAGGTTAAAACCTATGTAACTAACAACTAATATTACGGCACTGACAACTTAATAATAAATTAGAATTCGCAGATTTTATGCAAAAACTATGTCCGGTGCACCCGATGTCGAAGCAAAACAAACATGGCTTCGCGTGGGTTTAAAGGTCAGCCGCCAATCAGCGGGGCGCATTATATCACGTGATTTCGCCAACGTGCTCTTGTTTACGTTTTAGCCCCGTTTTCAAGCATTTTAATTGGCTTTATACTGACATGTGACAAATTTTGCGCGTGGGAATACATCCCATAATAGTTCAGCTTCAAAACGATACCAATATGGCGGGGGTAGGCAGGACGTACGGCGGACACAATGTATCTGAATGAAGCACATTTTTCGTTCTTCGTTCTCACTGAGATCGACATAGCTGTTCCAAATATCTCTTTTTAGCAATGTTATAACTCGTTTTATGATGTTATAACAACATAATAGTAATCTACGATGACTACATTAACTAAATTCACCTATATCTGAAAATCGACCTTTCCATCCAAAAATACCCATTCGCGCACTTTGAAGCTGATTTGCCAGGATCGACAATCCCGACTTATTCCTGATTTTGCTGTGCTGGGTCACAAATATATAAAACATTTTATATGTTGTCAAGATCAACATTCCAAATGTTAGTCTGTTTTTTTTAGATTTTTTATTTATTTATGCTTTCATACTGAAACTGCTCTTACAATTTTTTAAGTGATTGAAGAATACCCAATTTTGGTCTTTCAGATGGTGCTGTAACAAGTTATTGTCTACTACAGTTGAATGGTGGCATCATTACCACAGCAACATTCACATTGATGATGCAGTGTTCACAGAGGGCACCATGTGATATACAGACCACCCACTATACAGTGCTGTCCACCTTTGAAGTATTTGGTAAACTTGCTTTCTCAAGTGTGATTGGACTAGCAGCAGATCTGGTAGACTGTCTTTCTTGGCTTTATTTTGTTGTCTGTTGCAGTGTTACCGTGGTTCAGAAGGTGTCCCCATCCACTGTGTGCTGTAGCCAGGCAGACATGAATGTATAATTAATTAAAAACCCGCAATTATTTAGGGGTTGTTTATAATTGTTATTTTCTGAAGCATATGGTTTTTTAACCCCCTTTTCAGAGTACACAAAATGTTGATTGTTTGAGTGCGACCAATGCGTATAAACAGCAGTTTGACATGTATTTTAATAAAAATATACTGATAAAAATACGAGTCTGTCACATCACGATTTTGTGAACTTTGGTATTGTGCTGTATCCTTTACAAATCTTTCTCATCTTGGCAGTGGCCGATTAAAAAACGATTCTTCTGGTCTAGCACATATGCATTCAGGAAATGATGTTAGAAGCAGGTTGGTGCCTTGTGCACTGTGGTTGGCAACATTTTATTATACATTTAAATTCTTTAAATTGCATAAATATATATTAAAAACTCATTACCATTTGGCATTTTTCTTAACAGCTAAAGAACGAATGGTGTACAAGTACATCAGTTCACATTAAATGATTCACCTTTTCAGCACTAGCCTCGGTTAGTCTTTCTCGCCCTCACTCAGCGAAGTCACTCAGCCATCCGAGTATCGGTAAAAATAAATGATTTTCGGGAACCAAGACATGGAAGCTCCCTCCCCCTAGGGCATGGTTTGTATGCTATGGAAAATATTAACAATTATGAACAACCCCTTAATTAGATGTTTTTAAATGGCATTCATACACTTCATATATCCACTAAACCATATCCCTGGTAATATGATCAATCAATGATGGTAGTAATCATGTTTTATTAGTACAGTAATGCTAATCATAACATTTAGAAATAAAACAAAAATAAAAAACTGCCTCCATGTTACATTCTCTGAACAACTTCCGGCTGACATCTTTCAGTGCTTGCATTAACAGTGCATTCCAGGCAGTCCACAGCACAATCTGTGTTTTTCTTCCATCCACAAGCAAGATACCAAAACCTAGGTTATGAAGTGCAACTACTGCATGGTTACTGACAGTACTGTCACGGGTCTCACGGATGCTGTTAGCCAAATGAAGAGAGGAAGCTGCAACCAATTCAGGGAATATTGTCATTATGGTGTCAGTCTGCTATATGTTACATTAATAAAATAAAGACACATGAAGTTGTTTGTTACACTTTATTCGTTGTCCTTATACATGCTGTAACAATAAATTACTACTAATATACACATTATACTATAATGCTTACAACTATGTATGGCACATATCCAGCAACAGCATCATCACATTGAGCAAGTGAACTTATGATAGACAAAGAGGTACAACGCTATTATACAGTAGCAATAAATAAATGTGTTGTCTCAATAAATAAGTGAAAATGCTGCTGACACAATTTCATTATAATAAAGTTGGGAAATGCTAAAATTAATATTCATTTCATAGCGGATATTGGATTACTGACCACAACAGCAAGAAATAAGTTTACATTATTTTTACATCACTGACACCAGCATATCAGAAGGGTTTTTAAGTGGGTCACTTAAGCATTGACATAAAAGACCAGCGTGTCCCCTGCATAGTCCATAAATAAACAGTAGCATGTAAACCTGCAGATGTCGTCCTGTATGACAATGTTGGTGAGATCTACCATCACTAGAAGCTAGCATCACGCACCAGTAGTGGCTCAACATCAAGCTCATTATTTGTGTCCGCATCACTTCCAGAAGATGAATCTGCATGTGTCATTGTTTTAACCTTGGCACCTGGCAAGACAACCAGGTGATCAATGTCAGCAAACAATAGGTATTGCTTGATCTGTTGAGGCAGTGGTAGGACACTGACCTTGTGGTCAGTGGGACCACACAGGGCCATCCGCACCGTGGCCCTACAGAGTTGCTTCAGTGGTTGTGGTCGTGAGGCGACTGACTGCAGCCACTCTGCTACATGGTGGCTCACAGTGTCTGCTGTTGACTCATCAATGCCGCTCATGTCACACCCAGCCGCATACAACATCTGCATGATCTCAACTGACTCCTTGACAACAGCGATCTCCAGTGGTCTCACGCGCGTTGTCCCAGCCTTGTTCACATTGCAGTTGGTCGACAGTAGAGCACGCACAATGTCACTGCGACAGCCAAGTGTAGCCAGCATGAGTGGTGTGTTGCCCATGTCATCTACGTCATCAATGTTAATGCCTGACAGCGCAAGCAGCTCTACAGTGCTGGAGGGTCCACTCCATATGGAGCAAGCTTCATGCAGTGCATTGCGCCCCCACCGGTTGACGTGAGAGACGTCACAACCGGCCCGCAGCAGCAGGTCAACCACCTGACAATGACCTCTTGCCGCAGCAAGGATGAGAGCAGAGTCACCCTCGCTGTCGTACACATTCACACCCGCTCCATGCCTCAACAGCAGACTGGTGACTGCAGTGTGGCCGTGTTCACACGCTTCCAGCAGTGCAGATCGACCCATGTCATTGGTGCGGTTAGGGTCACACTGACGCTGTGCAAGGAGCATCGCAACCACCTCGCAGTGATCTCTAGCAGCTGCCAGGATGAGTGGTGTGTCACCCTCCATCTCTGCCTGGTCTATGGGGATGTCAGTGGTCGCTAGTAACATGCGAGTTATGTGCACACGACCATTCATGGCAGCCTCGTGTAATGCAGTCAAATGATCACCATTAGCCATTTTTACATTGCAGTTACTGTCAATAAGTAACTGGACAATGCCAGAGTGGCCACGTCGTGTTGCTAGTATGAGTGCTGTGTCACCAGCTGATGTCTGCATGTCAATGTAGGCACCACCTGACAACAACAACTCGCAGATGTTCACCAACCCCCTCTCAGCTGCCTCATGCAAGGCTGAATGCTCACACCAGTTGATGGCATTCACATTGCAGTTGGCCAGTATGAGCAGGCGCACAATCTCAGCACACTCCACTTCAACGGCTGTGATGAGAGCTGTGTTACCCGTGCCAACATTGGACACACCTGTGTCTGTGTCTGCTTGTAGAATCTCGCGCACACACTCGATGTGTCGACCAGCGACAGCCCAGTGCAGTGCAGTCATGCCAGTGTTGTTGGTGGAGTTGATTGAGCTACGACAACATATCAATGCATGCACAGCCGAGACATGCCCTAATTGGGCAGCCAGACCAAGTGGTGTACGTCCCATACTGTCGACAGCAGCACCACTTGCACCACTTGCCAGCAGCAGTCTGATGATGTCGGCACTGTCAGTCTCCGCAGCGGCGTGAAGGGCTGTCTTCTCTGCTGTACATCGTGCATTGATGTCACACTGTCCTTGAGACAACAGCTGCTCAACAACACATGAATGGCTTTGACGCGACAAGGATGAGTTGCCATGAGCACCGAGTACATGAGAGGGGACAGGCGTGGTGACTGACACGTGACTGTGTGATACAGCACATAGCAGAGGGGTAACACCATCATTACTGCGTGCATTCACATCAGCGCCCCTGTCAATGAGCCACTGCACCATGTTGTGGCATCCCCTCTCACACGCAAGTGACAGGGCTGTCTCACCAGATGAGTTCTTCGCATTCACATTGCATCCAGCCTCAAGGAGAAGTCGACACACACTGACATGACCATGTCTGGCACATTTGTGTAGAGCAGTGTCTGATGTGGTTACATCTTTCATATTCACATCACAGCCATGTTTTAGACATGCATCAACAATGTGACAACAGCCAGAATCTACAGCGAGAAAAAATGTATCTGTGTCATAGACGTTGATACCAGTAGATACTTCTGCAGACACACCATGTTGATGAACAGTTGAAGAGACTTCTACTTGTTCAACCACTCCTTCAAATACATCATTCAAAGACTGCTCATTTGCAATCTTCGTGTCTAGTTTCCCCAGCATGATGTTTGCCTAATCATCATCCGCTCAGTAATGTAGATGTACACACAAGAGATGTTCTAGTTTTAGCTTGTGTTCCACTGAGACTCTCAATCTCAGCCAGGGAACAATCAGCTGATGCCATACCACACATCTCTGTTTCCTGAAATAATCAAATAGTAGTTTAAAAAAATGTCATGTCATGTCAAGCCACAAACCAGACTTAACAAAACTCTACTCACCAACTGTTATTGGTTCACTGTATTATAGGACTATATAAGTATTATAACTATATATATATATATATATATATATATATATATACTATATATATATATATAGTACTATTTTGTAAATTAGCAGAGTGGTGATGCATAATCCAAATTTGTAGATATAAACATTTGACAGCATTAAGGGTAACTTGTTACCCTTATTAAATATTTTATATAGTGTAGATATTAACATGAATCTTAATATATATAACTGTATTAAGATGCCACGGAGACCTTGATATATGTCAATTACTGTTCTTTGTTTTGCAGGAAACAACAGCTGTGTTAACAATTAGCACATCAGATATACACAAATATTTTGCTAGGTTATTTGGTGGTTCACAGGTGTTTTTCTCCTGAGTTTTGTTTGTGGCAGTGGATCTTGAGGTTGATCATTATTTATATAAGATGTACTGGGTACCTGAAGATCAATGCAATTAAGTCTTTTGAAAACAATCGTACACTTAAACTGTTAAACTGCTTAAACTTTTAACTGTTTTGTACATATTGATAATATTTTACTAACTTTACAGTAGCATGGAGTGGAAAGAATATGTGACGAGCGTTAATAATAATTATATTCTGGCCTGTTAGTCTTTGATACAAGAATTACTTGATTGGCATTAATGCACATTAGCTATGCTATAGCTTTAGCTTCTGTTTGAATATTTAGAACGGACTTACGACATGGACCTTAATTTAAAGGCAAAATAATTTTGATTGGCTTCGTTGTTGACTAATGACGTAATTTCATGCACACTGTCGCCGAGTCACTGCCAATAGGACTACCTCGTACTAAAAGTAACAATTATAATCATGTCGCGTTTAGTACTAGTCTAGTAGCCATTACTTTTTATATCGACGTCAAATTAATGTGACTTATCACATTCACCGCTTTAGTGACCGACAAATAGTGGGAATGCATTAGCATATTACTGTGTCTAGAAAGACTAAGACCACCGTCACAGCCACATGCGCCACCCAAGGCCCAAGCCTAAATTCTAGTCACTACGTCTACAGTATACTGATGTCATATCATTGTATTAGTACATTTCACTCCACGGCCAATAAGATCAACTTCAATACAAAATGGTATCGCGTAATTAGGCTGATTTCAGCAATATAATCATCTACCGCATTCACAACACTGTACTTACATCAGAATGCGAGCTTAGCCTTTATTAGTTTATAAATGACGCCAGCGCCGAATGCGGTGCCCTGCCAGAGCATTGTTTCATTTGACACCTGGCGGCAGAAAGTATAACTGCGCCATGTAAACAGGAAAGATGTTGATGGTGTCACACATGAAATACGCGTTCTCGCAAGTTTAGGTAAATCATTTAGGGGTGTTCTCAAAAGATCCGCCAAAAACATGGTGTCTGTTATCACTTCTACTATTAAATATATTATGTCTGCGTGTGTACAACTTCAGATTCCATGCATCAGACATGATTGTACATTTGTTCAAACATAAATGACTGCTTATATTTATTTTATTATCTTCATAATGTAAAAAAGTATATAAAATAATTGAAATAAACATTTGTCTGTCTGCACACACCATCAAACGGACAAGAAAAAAATTATTCTATGAAAGCCTTTCAATGACAGGACTGGTATAATTTCTTTACTTACGTGGCTAAATGGTTATCGGGGCACAGCATGCAAAATCTGAGGGTGCATACATTCTCGCATATTAGGTGGAATGGTAATTTTTTTTATCCAATTTGTAAAACTCCCATTGGCATTCATTTTCTCAAATGTACTCTTTAATAGTAGATGACATGGTCGACTAAATAGGGGTGTTTGTGCTTACTAGTCAACAATTTCATACTGCCTGCAGTAATCAGGTGAGAAGGTGAATACACTGCAGTTGAATTAGCAGTAGAAAAAAAATGTGTGTGATATTGATACAAATGTTATGGACAAATGCAGTGTATAAAATTGTAGAGCGCCATATGTATTTTATTGTGTTTTTTAAGCAAAATGAAAATAATGAGTTGTAAGCAATATGTACTACTGCTTACACAAAAATTCTACCTAGACATAGAACCTGTCATCTTAACATCCATTTTTTTAAACACCAGCACAGTTTCCCTGTTGCCTGTCTGTCCTCCAAAGTTGAACGTTGGTGTAGGGATCTTCTCAAGAAGGGCAAAACCTACAACAAACAAACGCAAACACTTTAGCTTTTATTTATAAATCTATATAATAATAACAATAATACATGTTATGGAATATATTGTTCATAGCTCCAAGATTTGGTTATTTTGTAAGAAATTCATTTACCGGTACTTTGGAGCATATTTTGTGAAACAAACTATGCTCAAAGTAAATTTTAACTACAAATGCACCAATTATTATTGTGGCGCTATATACTTCTCACAATTTGTACCATGTAAACGGCATGGTTGTAAATGCATAAATGATCGAACAATGAGTGGAATTATATTCTAGATACATGGCACGTTATAAATAAATAATGATTAAAAATAACAATGTTCTTGCAATACTTTTATAATGTACAGCAAAGTCGAGTGTACACAGAATCTACCATTTTACATGGCACTTAATTGATTTCTTTATCCTATAACTTTATTTTGTAACCAAATAAATACAGCTATTCACCATTATTGAACTGATGCACCAATTCCTTTTCTGTCCAGTTACATGAGGTTATCACAAGTAGGCCATTTTCCTTCAGGATTCGATGAACAGTTTTAATGTAACACGTCCGTTGTAACTGTGCATTATTCGGCATGAGACTGATGGCATCGTAGGTTCCCTTGTCAATGCACATGTGATATGTAGAATACGACAGACTTGAGCAGGTGCTGGCTGTATCATTCAGCAAGTCACATTGCTGAAAGCACATTGTGTAAGCTTAACCAACTTTTGCCAATATATATACTGCTACCATCTTTCCCAGCTGTAGTGATAGAAATATACAATACAATAACCTTTATTAGCCCACAAATTGGAAATTCATGTGGTTAAATTTGCAACTTTGCACAATGATATTAATACATCTACATAAGAATGCTAAGTCTTATTCACAGATCCTACATAGGGTTAATCTTAATGGTAGTTTCACCCAACCATCTGACTGAATACTACATTTGTATATGTTGACAGCACTTTTAATATAATAAATATGGAACAAATAAAATGTGTTTGGTACAGATAATGTCTAAACTGCTAACATAATCTACATATTACATAGTTATTGTAATGCTGTCACTACCGAAACAATTTAATATCTCAATGATTTACCTGACCATGTTGTTCGTGAACACATTATCATAGGATATACACTATTAAAGTCATTAGGTTTGTCTATGTGTTTGTCAAATCTGTGCAATAACATGCTATGTCTATAGCTTATACTTGCCTCAAACTTGATGACAGCACTCTCCTTCTCAGCCAAAGCTTTAGCCATTGTGATTGCAGCATCACAATAATCAACACCAACCAAGTTACGAAAGCCACGTTTGTACTGGAAAAGAGATACATAATTATTATACACCATACTCAAGTTATTCATAGAATAAACACCAATTTATCGAACATTTAATGAAACCAAGCAAAATTTACATTACAATATATTTTCTTTATTTGAAATACCAGGTAAATGTGTTAAAATAATTAAATTATATACATATATATATGTCCATATATATATATATATATATGTTTATGATAATTATTATTATATTTTGAGCATCGTATATTTACTAATACTTACTCAGCTGATTAGATATATATTTATGTGGATGGGACATAAATTTAAATGTAATGCGAAATTTTTGAAAGCTGATCACAGTGCCCATACACTGAATATAGACAATATAAAACAACTGTGATTTGAGAAACCAAGTTGGACAAATAATAATGTTAGAATCTATAATACGATACGATACGATACGATACGATACGATACGATACGATACGATACGATACGATACGATACGATACGATACGATACGATACGATACGATACGATACGATACGATACGATACACTGATGATACATTATAAATGTTTTAATTAATTTTGCTGTTGAACAATCAAAGTAAGTCACTAAGTAACTTTTATTTCACAACGCAACACGTGCAAGAACAAAACTAAAGTATATATTAAATTGTCAGCGTTTTGCATTGCATGGATGTCACCTGCCTAAAAGCTGTGTCCATTGACATCTTAAAATAACCACCATTACTACTACATTACTGTATATACAATGTATCTAATTTTATATACATTTGTAGTTTTACAACAAAATACATCAAAAGAATTGCTAAGATCAAATTAAGCATACTGTCAGACATCACCAAGTCTGCACTACTAAACATGGATATATCAAGTAAGTAGTTTGTTACTGTTGCTGGTGATGTCTGACAATGATCCAAGAAAATTAAACCACTTATTGAATATAAATGAGTAAAATTATGTAAGAAATGTAAGAAAGCATGGATTAATCCAAACAAGATTAGCCTTAATTAGGGCTAGGCTACTTTTAAGAATGAAATGAAACACTATGGTAAGTAGCAACTTAATTGCATTCTTGACATCTAGGGTTTAAACATATCACTTGACTTTGGTAAAAATTTAAGTAGAAAACACGTAACATTTGTTTAAACTTTTAACTGTGATTAACATTTCTTACCGGTCTATTTTGTTCCACATATAATTATGTCTAGGTATATCTTCGAAGAAAAGTTTGTTCTGGGTTTTTCTTGGTTATTCTTGTATTTGTGGTAACATTCAAAGCAATGCAAGCCAATTCTCATGTTTTATCAGTTCTGAAGTTAGTGTTATGGTAGGGATCCTTACTCAAATTACCAGCTGCTTGTAAATTAGGCTCCAAGAACCTTCATTGGTGAAGTAAACCTACAGAAATTGCTGTCTCGTGCCTGTGAAAAGTCCAACTGATACTTATCAAATAGACCCATAGGCCTTAGTGCAACTTAAAATAGACTTAAAAAATTAAAATAGAATAAAACATTCAGCGTATAGTTCTCTGAACTTGGCAGACTTGTTCAATACCATGCTGCAATTTAATTACTAGTGTCTACAGATATTACTCATTCTCACAGCTAGAAGTGAGAAAGTATGGAGTGTCGAATGAGCTTCTCTACCAAGTAGATTTGCTCATAGAATATCTGTTATCTGTCAACTCAGATTCTGGAGGCAAATCTCAACTGAGAGATTCCTGGTGCAAATCTCAACCCTAACCACTACATTACTGTGACCAACTCGCCCTCACAGTCAGTAACCTCAAGCTGAAAGTATGAGGAAACTACATGCGATTACCAAGATGTTATGCAAAACATATCCAACAAAGTGCGCTCTTCAGAACAAACTGGTTATCAAATGAATACAAACGAGTTCAAGAAGCATGGCTGCATTGCCACAGCCAAGATCAATGATGTCACTTGTGAGTGTGGAGAGAGGGCTCTTCTCTAACCAGTTCACCACACGCTCAACACTCTCAAATCCAAACCTGAAAGATAATATATAGAAGCAGTGTGTATCCATCAACCACAGGCATGTTCAGCATAAAATGTTTCAAATATCACAGGCAGAAATGCCTTATTCATAACCACAATGTAGTGACAAACAGAATCTACATCCCTTAATGCCTTTACTTAAAATAAATGTCATACCTTACTACCATACTGGTAAACAAAGTCAAAAGGGAGTTGTAATGTCTGAATACAATGTCATGTTTAACTTTCTTCCAACATAATATATACTTATTATATACATTTTCTTGAGACGGTATGTGTCTGAAGACTTGAAGAAACTGGGTCAGACTACATTAATATTATCTTTCACAGAAATATTTCAGGAACAACAATTTATGGTATAGTAGTTTTGGAGCAAAAAACTTTTATTTATTAATTAGAAACATCAATATTTTTAATATTAAAATTGTAGAATCCCAATCACTGTAAAATTGTTGGACAACATGATTCTATTTACAGTATACGTAATCGCTTAGTATTACCATATTTCTCCAGTATCGCCAGTTTCATGAAATGCGCTCAATTCCTCCTCATACATCTGGTCCCAGCTAAAAGACAAACAATTTTGTCCAATGCGAGTTAATTAAATTAATAAAAACAGTGCACTCTAAAGGTAAAAAGAAAGATCTTGTTTTTGGATATGAAACATGGAAACTTTTGATATATTAGATTGTCTAAGAAAAAAGTAGGCACACCATAAAACAAAATGCATTTTTTGTGGCACTGAGATGCCTTCAGAAGGATTCAATTAAATACAGATTTCTTGTGTGGCACTACAACTGAAAATGTGCAAAATCAGAAAACTTAATATCCAGTTAAGCTCAATATGCCAACATACATTTGCACTGCTCTCGCAATCTCTGGACATAGGCTCTGCAGCAACAATATTAATAAAGTGCATAATATTTCATTCTACAGATGTTCTGAATATTCATTTTATATGTGTATCGATCATCTACAGGTGCCCATATCACACTGTGCATGTGTGCAATGCAACTTCAATATTGATTTTATGGTTGCCAGCATAGCGGGCCCCCAGCAGATACCGAAATTTTCTGAGTGTGTACGTAGGTATTGTATCATTTGCATGGGAGAAAATATAATATAAGATGTGACATGTGAGAATGTTGGTTGCCATGCCTACAAGTTTGCTAACCACTCACGTACAAATCGCGTTTTTGGTTGTTCTTATGTGGAATAAGGTTTAGGGTTAGGTTGAAGGTACTTTTGACAAGATTGACATCGATTAGGTGTTTTACATGAGAGTGGTTAGCAAGTAGCCACCCCCAATTTGGGCAGTTATGATTGGGTCGTTTTCACAGTTGGGTCAATGAAAAAGTGCGCCTAAAACTGAGTGTTGAGTATCTGTATTGTTAACTCGAGTACTAGACTGGTAATTATTATATTGAAAGACGCTGCCTCGTCAAACCGTTTATGCAATGATCAGGACCGATCGCGCAACGTAACTGATAAGAGAATGTTTGTATTATCGCCAAAAGTAACATCCTCTTAACAAGTGGCATCGGACCGGTCCGTCAGCGATATTAAACAGTGATTTGATAGTTACTGTTTAGCAAAATAACAGCTAAAGTTTGATATATATATTATGTACTAGTTTTTGGTTCCAAGTTTCGACGAAACGAGTTCATCGTGGAATTTATCGCTTGGTTCATTGCACGCGGCCATATTAATTTTAGCCTTGATTATCCGTTATGAGGCGCCACCAATTGTTGCATTGTAACAGTATCTGTTACAAGAACATAAAAAATAGCGCTAGAAAATATAAAGATTAATCAGATTAAAAACATGTCATCAACTTATTAAGAAATGAAGCTATATAAAAACCTAAAAACTAACAATCATAAATAGGGATATATATTCTCTCTCCGATTGCAATCTTCCACGGAAATTTGTTCGCGCGACATCGTCTCGTTGCGTGGGAGTATATTTTGTGAATATTTCGCAAAAATATCACCTTTTAACAATTAATTTGCACAAGTGGAATAAAATAATTTTAAGTGTACGTTACATATTTTGAATATCGGTATACTTTGCAAATGTTTATTCATGTATTGGAAACATTTATTCATGTGTTCGACTCGCGGGCTTAGCCAGTGGAATCTTCAGCTTCACAAATTGTTTTTGGACAAGATCCCTTGCATATCAGAACGAGACAAACCGGATAGGCAGGTGAGGTGGAGGCGGGTGTTTTATCTTACGTCACGGGTCATGGGATTTCCGTTTCTGTTTTCGCCATTTTGGAGAGCGGAGTAGTACGATCTTTGTTGTTACGAAAAGGTGTGTAAGCCAGTAGTTCTTGACAGTGTAAGCCATTTGAATTTTACATATAGAATGTAGGAATAACAGTTGACATTATAAGATCCATTTGTAGTGATACAAGTTGGTATTATGATCGAAAATGTCTTTCTTAGACCAATGGCGACGACTGTCATGATCCAGTGACAGGAGCCAGGACCATTTTGATTCGTTTAGCGACGGGACTCGCCCACTTTTAGATACTGTTTTGGGTGACTAATACTAGGCCCGTCAGTCACACGATGTTGGGTAATAGCACATCTTTGTAAACAACCATACGTCTCCAGACAGCGGCGTGTTAATGATGTTATTCATATTATTGTTCCCATGGACATACATGGTACCGACTTCGTTATAAAATAGGGCGTATAAAATAGTTAACCAATTGACTATTTCAACTAGTAAGTTGACCGAGTCTGAGTCGATTGTAAGTGTAACATAATTGCATTATTCTCAAACCTCAGCCAGTCACATTCTGATAAGATAAAAATGTAATGTTCTGTTGAAGGCGATGTCATGACCAACCATACTAGACTATAGTGCGTGATGCCTCAGTGGGGATATTGCACTATAAAAAGAGCATAATCAATATAGCTGAAATTAAAACGAAAATGGGCGGACAGATCACTCAGTCATGTGTGATTCTATCTAGAACCAGCCACCATGTGGTGGTACGTTAGTGAGCAGTTTCACAGTTTAGTTGCTAGGTGGCCACACCATTATACTAATGTTGCAAAATGAAAGTGATGAATAACACAATTTGGATATATGTCATGTTTCTTTGAATAATTTCTTTGATAAAGCTCAGTTTGGTGAGAACAAAAATGGATTAAAAACTGATTTCACATATAATACTGTCAGCTTTGTACCTATTTTCCATCGCTAGCAACATATGTGAATATTCTGGTGCAATAAGCACCTTGAAATATTATATATGAGATGATCAGGTTATTATCAAGAACTTACAGAACCCAAACGGTTTAGATTGCATTTTATATTGTGATAGCCTGATAGGTAAAATGTCATAATATCCACACTTCTTAAGATATTAAAAACAGTTTTAATATGTACACTGTATGTGAAGCAGAAACATTTGCCTGTATATTTAGAAATTTTCACACCTATGAGTTGTGTACTCATTGTGGTTTGTGTAAGACTACCCGTTTAGCAATTTAATTGAACATTCGTTGTCATAGAAATGGGGTTCGTGTGAAAAAGAGTGGATTATCCGTGAGTGCTGCAATGACATCACATATTTTCCATCTAGAGCTATAGATGTAGGTGTATCAAAAAATCACTGAGCATTCGTTACCAGAAGATTTGTGATAGATACAGTGCATGGACACACAAATCTCATCTTAAAATACATTACTTTAAACTAGTTTTTAATGTTTTGTATCATAGTTTTACCACTTTAGTCATTATACCACATATGTATGTATTATATGAAAATATTAATGAAACTAATCATGTATTATTGTAGTCACATACTATTTATTTACTAATACATAACTATACAGGTGTTTATGCATACATAAACTTAATTTTTACTACATTGATATATGATATGTCTTATGTTTTATCGAGTATTGTCAACACTTCTGAACAGAGGTCTACGTTGGATTTTAGTGTATAAATCAAGTTATTAAAATATTATTGAGCCATAGAGCTTGACTTCATGGTAGGCAGATATTCTTCTAACTCTGGGTTATCACTTCTGTAGACAGTATTGGGTTCAAAACAGTCATTTCAAAGGAAGGCTGTTGGTAGATAAAGACTAGAAAAATACCTTGAATTTTTAATGAATGGAATTGTTTCAGAATACTTCAACAGTCATGTCGTCACGGAAGAAGGTTTTACTAAAAGTCATTATTCTTGGCGACAGTGGGTAAGTATCTGTTAAGCCACATTTTAACACAACATCTAAGACATACATGGCAAAAGTGTATAGAGACTTACAATAGAGGCACAACATTTACCATATTGAGTTGACATATTATTCAGCCTGCAATACACTTCACAAAAGCACAGTTTTTTCACTCCATGTGTCGCAACTTATTCTACACGTAAGTGAATCAATAACAATGATTTCTGCGAAATTTGATACACAAATTTTAGTCAAATGTGTATCACATTATAAAATTACTAGAACATTTCTTTCAAAGTCTGTTGCTGCCGACCTTTTATTTCAGTGGAGAGACCATTAAATTGATGATGCTTGCTAGGGCATGTACTACATGTACTAATAAAGGAACTTCCAAAGCATTTAATGCCTCATGAACCCAAGTTCAAGAATATGGTTCCATATTAGATCTGGTAGGTGTAATATATATCAACTAATCATTTGTATGCATGTTCTAAATAAAAGATGAAATTAAATTACAATTTATAGCCAATGAAAAAATTTCAATTGCGACACTAGTCAGTCCTCATTAATAATCGTGAAGTAGTGACATGCAAATTCATATTCACAATGTGTTGATTCATGTATATGGTGTATTATGGTTTTCATTCCACCTAAGCTAGTCCTCTTTCTTCGTATCATCTACCGGGGTAGTTCAGAAATAAATATGCCTGGCCTGTGGAACCATGGTAATCATTTGTAGTCTTAACAGAGAGAAGCAATAAGCTCGTATGGAGACCAGTCCTGAGGGCAATGTATACAAAATGAATACTTTTACATTGCACAAAATGTTATGCATTCATAAATGAGTGTATGTTGGTGAGTGTGACACTACACTGGCTGCTGTTTGATTGCCACAGGGTTGGCAAGACATCTCTGATGAACCAGTATGTGAACAAGAAGTTCAGTAACCAGTACAAGGCAACAATAGGAGCAGACTTCCTCACAAAGGAGGTGATGGTAGACGATAGATTAGTCACAATGCAGGTAAGTCATGCAGGCACAGAATAATTTACTTCTCTATGCCTTGACATTACTACGCATTTAAACATGATGCCTAATTAAATGCAGTAGCAACACATTTGGGGATATTTTCATTGTACACAAGAAATGTGTAGTTCACTAGTCTTTTAAGGCTATCTCAGGTAAAGATGGGAAAAAATTTGATTCATATTCGAAATTTCGGATATTCGAGCCTTTCTCTGTCATTTGAAATCCAATTGGTACTGGGCGATCTTTTACTTTTTGACTTAACTATGAAAACAACAACATACGATTGCCAAACTACTTTTTACATATCTTATATACATACATACACACACACAAAATAAAATCACTAACATTACCGAAACAAATAAACTTCATGAAACAAACTCATGCTAAACTCGTCGGCAACTCGGTGTTATCACAGGCGGTTATGCATAGCGCTATAATGCCGTATTATGGTAAGCGCTGAGCTCTGCATAGCCATCAGAGATCATGTTGAGTTGTGCACTTCTTGACACCGTTCAATATTCTAATTGAATTCCAAGCAACTGAATATTCGTATTCAATTTGTATTAAAAATTTCGAGGATATTTGATAAGTGAAATTCCTGATGCCCTGAGATTCCCTTAATCTCAGGGCATCGTCAAAAAGCCAAATGTAAACATTTTGCCTGTTTCTGCCTGTGCTTTTAGCTGATCTGAGGAAACACTCTTGGTGACCTTTTATTGGAATCAGCCCGCCAAGCAGCACCAGGCTAGCTGGACACTCCCAGCCTTCTATTGTCCATAGGGACTGACTAATTGTCCCCCCCACTAGTAGTGGTAGGGACTGTATCAATAAACCTGTATATCCCTTTTAAACTGGACAGTTGCTGCCTGCATGTTTCTAGCTAAAATGATTTTGTATGCAAGTTATGTTTATTTTGATGTTTTATAATTATCTTTAAAATGAAGTGACTTTGGTGTCTACTTGTTAAAGATAAATTGTCACCTGTGTGATGACATCACCTCCATGAATTGTCAAAGTTATAAAAGTCATATTCAAGGAAACGTGTTCCTGCTACTCCCTGGCTACCTTAAGCTATTCAAGGTACATCCATTTAAACCATATCATTAGTAGTATTTTATAGACATTGCATATAGGGTTTCATTAAAAATAGCCATTGGTTTAATTGATTTTTATCAGAACTTTTTTGTAAAATTATAAATATATTTGGGGTGCATATTTCAGATTTGGGACACTGCAGGTCAGGAGCGCTTCCAGAGCCTGGGTGTTGCATTCTACCGAGGTGCAGACTGCTGTGTACTTGTCTTTGATGTCACCATGCCAAACACATTCAAGACACTTGACAGCTGGCGGGACGAGTTTCTCATCCAAGCAAGTCCACGAGATCCTGAGAACTTTCCATTCGTTGTCATTGGTAACAAGATTGACCTCGAGAACCGAGCGGTAAGTGTGGCCTCCCACTGTATATTAGGCCCTATTTGACGTCTTCATTATAATTGTAATTAATTTGTTATTGGATAGTCCTAATGTATCATGGGGTGATGTGGACATATCTTGGTGAAAGTTCAACACATCTTTGGAAAATACTAGTTGGGTGAAAGTTATTAAAAATGTGAATAAATTATTAAAAGTGATAGTATAGATAGTATCATCGTGCAGTTGCCTTGGGTATGGGGAGTTTGCTTATGTTCATGGTGAGTAGTGCTGTTTGGGTGAAAAAGTATTACGTTCTGTAAAATCCTATAAAGTAAATACATGTGGGATATTGCTATTAGTCATATAATTACATTGTTAACATATTTGAGTATTGTTCTGCTCCACTAGGTGTCAACAAAGCGAGCCCAGCAGTGGTGTCACAGCAAAGGAGATATCCCATACTTTGAGACAAGTGCCAAGGAAGCCATCAATGTGGAGCAGGCATTCCAGATGGTGGCAAAGGATGCACTGGCACAGGAGAAGGACACAGAAATGTTCAATGAGTTCCCTGACCAGATCAAACTCACAAATGAGCAGAGCAAACCTAAAGACTCGTGTGGATGTTGAGTGAACAAACATGTATAGTAAAACAGGCGATTCGAGACATGATGGACGGAGTATGCGCAGGACGCCACACCACAAAGGCACCTTAGGAAATCAGCCCCAGTGCAAATCTATAAGCACATGTTTGCTTGGACCCAACTTCTGAAGGCCACCGTTAAACTAGTCTATGGATTATCTAAATGCAACAAAAGGTGTGTAAATTGCAGCTCCAACAGGATCAGAGCACTGGCTTCTGAAAAAGCTAAAGGATTCTTCACAAAGTGGCATATTAAAACATTCAAACTCAACAATGGAAGGCATTTAAGGTTGTAGCTAGGGCAATGTATTTTCATAGTTGTGCATTTGCTGTAAGCGTTTGCTGTAAAACGGTGAATCATTTATGAGCTTTCATGCACAGACAGGGGTGGAGTTGTATGTAATTATTAGGCGACTTGTTAATCATGTCTGTACAAATGGCTGACTGTACAATCCTGCAGCTGTTGTCTTCATCTGTGTTTGCATTCCTGAAAGTAAGGTATACACATGCTGCCCTCCAAGACATTATTTCATGGCATGTGTAATCAAAGTTGTGATTCACTGAGAGTTGCTTGTTTGCACTCAGTTGTTGGCAACTACCAACAGGTGCTGCTCTAGTGGCACACTTGGAAGCTCTTTAACTGGTTTCAAAAGGTAAAATAATACAATATTTAAATACAAAACAGGAGGATGACCACATTCATGCCTTTGTCAGTTATATTGTCAACAAATGCAACAGTCCAAACCATATCAGCATTATTTAATTCTTTGACGACTGCAGTGAATGGTGATTCTTTGATGTGAAGGCAGATGCTACTATACTTTACCTATGACAGAATGTTGTGTTGACCGATTTTATCATCAACATAGTCACCATGCTCTATGACAAAATGCTGTAAAATCTGCTTTTCATGTAGAAATGTGTATTTATTTACTCGGAATTTCTTCACTCGTTGTGGTGATTGATATGTAAACTAAACAGCAACATTGCCTTGGCTATAGATGGTCTATTGTTGTTGCACTCTGCAAGTTATTCTTGTATAAACAAGAACTGGTAAAATCTGGGTTTGTTTGCCACATTCAACACAGATGACATAGTCAAATCACTGCATACTTGTAAACTGTCAATTTATATGAGGTAAAAGGTCAACTTATTACGTATATATAATGGTAAAGGAACGCTTGCCTTGCTTATCAATATTATTCAATATCGCATGTGTAATTTCATTTGCTTCTCAGTCACATACTTGTGTTACCAAGGAATGATGTGTAAATGTTTCCATATGATTTTCTAGACATCTGCCAAATAACGAGTTCAGTTAGGACTACATGAAGGTGAACTGGTATTCAATTGATCACACTATAGGGATTTGGAGGATGAATGAGCTTGTATTGTACAAGATTTGAACACTGTATATTTTACCTTGTGACCAAATGCTTGTATACATTGGCTATCAAAAACATGTAATTATGGCAAATAAAAAAAATTATGAGCAAGTAAGTTTATTTCCTCAAACATTCGAGAGCTTTTTGTAGTTGACACTGGTTTTTAGTCATTTGATCCAATGGACTTGTCTGTTGTGTGCTGTGTGCTCCCATATTTTGCAAACTGTTCAGGATCTAAATTTCAAATTTTGCATACACGTCTTAGGATACTGCCACTATACACGCTAACTCTTAATTTGAGTTATTGTATTCTCATTGTATACAAGAAATTTGTATTTGAACAATTCTAAGGACACACCAGGGACGCCCTAAAACGCTACATGTTCACATGTGTGGACAGACGGGGAGCCAATATATGTTGTCTGGACAGACGGGCATAAATATATGTTGTCTGGACAGACGGCGAGACAATATGTTGTCTGGACAGACGGGGGGCCAATATATGTTGTCTAGACAGACGGGGAGCCAATATATGTTGTCTAGACAGACGGGGAGCCAATATATGTGTATTCAATGTTTCCCCACCCAAATTCTAGAGGCTAGGTGGCCTGCCAGGAACCATAGCTAATTAATGATAAGACATTAGCTGTATATTTAGACTGCACCACCCTGAAGGCCAGATGTTGGACTGAAGGTCCAATATCAAACTATCTGCATCTGCTGTTAGCACCCAAATCTCAGAAACATATCTTTTTTTCTAATTTGACAGACATCTTAGGACGATGTCACTATGCAAGAGAAATTGATATTTGATTGGATCATTCTAAAGATACCCTAGAGCCTCCAAAGGCTAAAAAGCAGTACATTTTCAGTTTGCCTGTTTTTTTTAAAACTGACCTTTTTCTATAATATTGCATAGATACAATCCTCTTTGGGTAGAGATTATACATAAGAAATTTGATTGGATGGTTCTAAGGGCATTTCCAGGCCTTCCCAAAATGTTGACATTTGCCTGGTCCTGCCTAGCATGACTTGTGTAATTGCCATCCTTGTATATTGGCACTACATTCCTGGACCCTATGGGTGCCACCTGTTTGCTGTGGATGGACTCTTGTCTGATCTGTGACTGCATGATCTATTATTAGTGTCTAGCTGATGTACTGTATGTCAACAAAACAGACATGTTAACACTGCTAACAGCTTCCACATCAAGACTTTCAATGTGAAGTGTTAACAGGGTAGACTAGCTGAAATGTCTTTTTGAATAATTGTCATAACTAAGAAGAAATGTATTTGATCAAATCGCAGTGCCACCTAAAATGCATTTTTAATGGTGCCTATTAAAAAATCTAACAATAGTTTCTCTAATTTTGTATTGACACTCCATTATTTCTGGGCCTTTTGGCCCATTTTCCAGAGCATAATTTGCTATACTGTAGAGTTCCTAATTTTATTTTTTATTGAAATGTTAACACTAATAAATACATGTTAACAGGTAGACTGCCTGCCTGCCTATTGTGTTTATTACACTTGTAACAATGATTGCGATTTTGAAGTTTCCACAATGCACCATATTCACTCGTGAACAAAACTATACTTGTTAAGTTTCAGAAATGCCAGTAGATTTATACGTAAATCTCAGAAAATCGGGCTTTTATATGTAAATTGGTTTTTTAACCATAAATGCGAATAATATACTGTATTGCAAAAAAGGAATACTTTCCATTGATTAAGACATTAACAAAAATTTGTATTATCACTAACAGTTCACCAGTCATAATACACCAAACATAATATTAAAATTCCTTGTTAATCTTACATAAAAATAATGTGTTGCTGATTAGCCCTTATAAGTTAAAACGAATACATGGTCATAGATCAATAACATTACAATGTTCATTAATGTACTTGCCATCTAGGTATAACATTAGCATGTTTGTTCAACTTCTGGTATGCATCATATGTTGCAAAGAATCCCTTGCATGAAAAGCAGCAACATATACATGATATTTTATTACACAACTAACTTCATCTTTACATGTAAAACTTGAACATAGCATTTATTATTTTATAAGCCAGTCTGAGCCATGGTGACAGAGGCATGATTAAAACAAGCATGCATGAGGCGACACAGAAAAATACGCGAGACAATACCCAGCCAGAAATAAAACCAATTATCCACACCCAGTTGGGTAAATTAGGTAGAATTTGTTTGTTTGGGTTTCATTGAAAACTGGGAGATTTGCTGCTCCCACCGGCAGACTGGGAGATACAGTACAATACCGGGAGGTTCCTGGTGAAACCGGGAGACTTAACATGTATGCAAAACGTTTCATATAAAAACAAGTATTATTGGAAACACTACCAAGGTGAGCCAAGTCAAGCACAGTCCCATTTGATGTTCGATGTTTCCAAGTTCTAAACAGCAGACTTCTTGTTACAAATATTAGACGATAATTCCAGGCAGACGAACAAATACCCTCCCTTTCAGCTCAATTGCAAATAGCTATTTAAAATAATGCAAATGCACCAATGTTAATAGTTACTTAAGGTTGATCCATGTACACATAGCTATGCACTTACAAATGTATTAATTTTGATTACAAATTAATCAAGTGAATTAAGGCAACAAAATAGACCAGTCTACATGAACTTTTAATTCATTAAGTCCAGTTGTATAAACGTTTATTATTTCAAAACTACCTATCACTCTTTGTAGGTGATATTTATTCAAATTTAATATAACACACACACACACATATATGTATAATATATATATATATATATATACCGGAGGTACATACATATGATGTTGTATATGACTGGAAACTGGTACAAAATAGTTTGTTAGCTTCATATTCCAACAGTACTATGTTATCCTATGTTTGGACAGTTGACTTCCACACTCTGCTAACACACCTAAGTGCAGACTAACTACACAGTTTACTTGGAGCAGGAGCTACAACCCGTATTGACTTCACAGTCATCCCTATCACAGGTTCATCAGAGCAGATCCTAAACATAGAATTTAGTATACATTTATAAAGATACACAAAGGGTATGATGCTCCATTAAACGTGCTGCTAACAGACTGCAGCAAACTGTGCAATGCAGACAAAGCATATTGAAGGTCTATCTCTGTGGTGGAACCATAATATTGTTCATATGAACTGATACTTCCAATGAGTGCAGGCATAAATGCAACTGCAACATTACAAGTATAAACTGAGTAATTAGTATTCTAGGCAGCATGTGTGCATTCACGGAGGACATTGGGATAATAGAAAATGTATTCACTCTTGACATATTTACAATCGTAATAAAAAAAATTAAATTAATAGGTGCTCTTAAATATAATTCATGTAATGTTTCATCAAATCAGAAGTAAATTTAAAATAACATTTTCAACTGCCATCAGCAGTCTTCAACAGTGTTCAGGGTTCCAAGAAGGCAGGAGAGATCACCACCTGAGAAATCATTGAAGACCAATAGGTAGTAACTACGCATGCTAATAGAAGCAACTGACACACTGGGAGAGTTAGAGAATGGTGGACACAGAGATGGACAGAGGTGTGAGTCCAACGGAGGGGGCCACCTAGATACGGACAAACTCTTCAAGGGCAAAGAGTGGCACAGACCCAACTAGGGCCACAGAGTGGCACAGACCCAGCTAGGGCCACAGAGTGGCACAGACCCAACAAAGTGTGAGACAGTCTACTCACCATGCCATCTGGCACACAGTGGAAGAACAGTTCGCACTGAAGACTGCCAACAGTAGTCTCATTAAAGCATGGAAGCTTATAGTAGTGTTTAAAGAAATATAAATGATAATATTATAATAACATACACACGTATAAAGATCTAAGGGCACCATTAAGTAAATCACTCCATTATGAGAGATAGTATAAAACAACCTCAGAGAAAACATTTCAAAATCACCAGAATGTTTTGGGTGCAATCATTTATGTCTGGGTATATTATATAATTTATACTAACAGTTCACATTTTAAAATAAAAGTATTACCCATGCAACCAGATGTCAAAATTTTATGCAGAATAATTTGGTCTGTTTAAATATGGTGGCCTGTCTAAGCATATTTGATCAACCTATGCTGCTGTTAGGAGTATATATGTAATATATACAATGTCTCACGTGTTGTGTCACAGTTAACTGCCGATGTCAAACAGGTTGTCATCAAAGTCATTCTTATCTGTGTCCTTGTATTCCTGTTCATCATCACTCTGTAGTTCACTCAGTCGAATGCTGCGTGCACTGACCGGCACTGACTCACTGGACTTATGGCGCAGTGTGTGAGTGCTCCAGGTGGACACCAGGGTCGTGTTAGGGTCATCAGTGGCCCAAGGCTGATCTGTCTGGTGGCCGTGACACATGATACTTCTGTAGCAGTCGTCACGACCAAAGATGGCTCCAAACAAATACGGCTGAAATAAGACAGTCAATAATTAGTCCCTTGTAGCCAAAAAGACAGCAATACTAGGCATGGGACATCACTGCAATGACAGGCATGTGACATCACACCAGTGATGATAGGCATGGGATATTACTGCAATAATAGGCAAGGGATACCAGCATCACTGCAATGCAAGTTGCAACCAGGCATGGAAGATATCACTGCATTAATGAAAGGCATGGAACATATCACTGCATTAATGGTAGGCATGGAAGATATCGCTGCATTAATGAAAGGCATGGAACATATCACTGCATTAATGGTAGGCATGGAAGATATCGCTGCATTAATGAAAGGCATGGAACATATCACTGCATTAATGAAAGGCATGGAAGATATCACTGCATTAATGAAAGGCATGGAACATATCACTGCATTAATGGTAGGCATGGAAGATATCGCTGCATTAATGAAAGGCATGGAACATATCACTGCATTAATGGCAGGCATGGAACATATCACTGCATTAATGAAAGGCATGGAACATATCACTGCATTAATGAAAGGCATGGAACATATCACTGCATTAATGGTAGGCATGGAACATATCACTGCATTAATGAAAGGCATGGAAGATATCACTGCATTAATGAAAGGCATGGAAGATATCGCTGCATTAATGAAAGGCATGGAACATATCACTGCATTAATGAAAGGCATGGAACATATCACTGCATTAATGAAAGGCATGGAAGATATCACTGCATTAATGAAAGGCATGGAACATATCACTGCATTAATGGTAGGCATGGAAGATATCGCTGCATTAATGAAAGGCATGGAACATATCACTGCATTAATGGCAGGCATGGAACATATCACTGCATTAATGATAGGCATGGAACATATCACTGCACTAATGAAAAGCATGGAACAGATCACTGCATTAATGAAAGGCATGGAACATATCACTGCATTAATGATAGGCATGGAACATATCACTGCACTAATGAAAGGCATGGAACAGATCACTGCATTAATGAAAGGCATGGAACATATCACTACATTAATGAAAGGCATGGAACAGATCACTGCATTAATGAAAGGCATGGAACAGATCACTGCATTAATGAAAGGCATGGAACATATCACTGCATTAATGAAAGGCATGGAACAGATCACTGCTTTAATGATAGGCATGGAACATATCACTGCATTAATGATAGGCATGGAACATATCACTGCACTAATGAAAAGCATGGAACATATCACTGCATTAATGATAGGCATGGAACACATCACTGCTTTAATGATAGGCATGGAACATATCACTGCATTAATGATAGGCATGGAACATATCACTGCATTAATGAAAGGCATGGAACAGATCACTGCATTAATGAAAGGCATGGAACATATCACTGCATTAATGAAAGGCATGGAACAGATCACTGCATTAATGAAAGGCATGGAACATATCACTACATTAATGAAAGGCATGGAACAGATCACTGCACTAATGATAGGCATGGAACATATCACTGCATTAATGAAAGGCATGGAACAGATCACTGCATTAATGATAGGCATGGAACATATCACTGCATTAATGAAAGGCATGGAACAGATCACTGCATTAATGAAAGGCATGGAACATATCACTGCATTAATGAAAAGGATGGAACCTATCACTGCATTAATGATAGGCATGGAACATATCACTGCATTAATGAAAGGCATGGAACATATCACTGCATTAATGATAGGCATGGAACATATCACTGCATTAATGAAAGGCATGGAACATATCACTGCACTAATGAAAAGGATGGAACCTATCACTGCATTAATGATAGGCATGGAACATATCACTGCATTAATGAAAGGCATGGAACATATCACTGCATTAATGAAAGGCATGGAACATATCACTACATTAATGATAGGCATGGAACATATCACTGCATTAATGAAAAGGATGGAACCTATCACTGCATTAATGATAGGCATGGAACATATCACTGCATTAATGAAAGGCATGGAACATATCACTGCATTAATGATAGGCATGGAACATATCACTGCATTAATGAAAGGCATGGAACATATCACTGCATTAATGATAGGCATGGAACATATCACTGCATTAATGATAGGCATGGAACATATCACTGCATTAATGAAAGGCATGGAACATATCACTGCATTAATGATAGGCATGGAACATATCACTGCATTAATGAAAGGCATGGAACATATCACTGCATTAATGATAGGCATGGAACATATCACTACATTAATGAAAGGCATGGAACATATCACTGCATTAATGATAGGCATGGAACATATCACTGCATTAATGAAAGGCATGGAACATATCACTGCATTAATGAAAGGCATGGAACATATCACTGCATTAATGATAGGCATGGAACATATCACTACATTAATGAAAGGCATGGAACATATCACTGCATTAATGAAAGGCATGGAACATATCACTGCATTAATGAAAGGCATGGAACATATCACTGCATTAATGAAAGGCATGGAACATATCACTGCATAATGAAAGGCATGGAACATATCACTGCATTAATGATAGGCATGGAACATATCACTGCATTAATGATAGGCATGGAACATATCACTGCATTAATGATAGGCATGGAACATATCACTGCATTAATGAAAGGCATGGAACATATCACTGCATTAATGATAGGCATGGACATATCACTGCATTAATGAAAGGCATGGAACATATCACTGCATTAATGAAAGGCATGGAACATATCACTGCATTAATGATAGGCATGGAACATATCACTACATTAATGAAAGGCATGGAACATATCACTGCATTAATGATAGGCATGGAACATATCACTGCATTAATGAAAGGCATGGAACATATCACTGCACTAATGAAAAGGATGGAACCTATCACTGCATTAATGATAGGCATGGAATACATCACAGCTTTAATGAAAGACATTGGAACATATCACTGCATTAATGAAAGGCATGGAACATATCACTGCATTAATGAAAGGCATGGAACATATCACTACATTAATGAAAGGCATGGAACATATCACTGCATTAATGATAGGCATGGAACATATCACTGCATTAATGATAGGCATGGAACATATCACTGCATTAATGAAAGGCATGGAACATATCACTGCATTAATGATAGGCATGGAACATATCACTGCATTAATGAAAGGCATGGAACATATCACTGCATTAATGATAGGCATGGAACATATCACTGCATTAATGATAGGCATGGAACATATCACTGCACTAATGAAAGGCATGGAACATATCACTGCATTAATGATAGGCATGGAACATATCACTGCATTAATGAAAGGCATGGAACATATCACTGCATTAATGATAGGCATGGAACATATCACTACATTAATGAAAGGCATGGAACATATCACTGCATTAATGATAGGCATGGGACATATCACTGCATTAATGAAAGGCATGGAACATATCACTGCACTAATGAAAAGGATGGAACCTATCACTGCATTAATGATAGGCATGGAATACATCACAGCTTTAATGAAAGACATTGGAACATATCACTGCATTAATGAAAGGCATGGAACATATCACTGCAATAACCTTGTAAAATACAGATGTAGCTAACACAACCATGTTTGTCTATTTAAGTAATTTTACTTAACTTTTGTTGAACTGGAACACATAGAGGCCATATGAAATTGAATAACACATGAGCTATTATGTCATCAGTTTTTTTATGAATTAAAGTAGATTAAATAATAGAAAATTTGCCTTTAAACCAAGTTCTAAGTTTCCATCATCCCAGCAAATCCTTTAGTGTGCAAGAAATCTATAGTTGGATGTTGACATTATTTTTAATTACCTTTTCACAATCAACGAGAAAGATTTCAATCGATTTGCCTTTCCCTGGCATCCACGCATACGGCTTCACCTGAGAATGCACAATGTAATAATGCTGACTGCAGACATTAACATGGTATGTGTGGAACACTTATGATAGCATTTATTCTTCAGAAAAGTAGAACAAACTTTTACTTCCAATAATCCATTTATCTAATACCACCTACCGGGTATGTACAATTATCGTTATACTTTTGTAACTTTTCAGCCCAAAACATATATTTATTTGCTTATGAACACCATTCTGCTGTTTTGGTAACAATGGCCAATCACATTCTGTAACTTAACAATAACACCTTTCTGTAACTATCAGATTAAGACCTTTGTCTACACTGTCATGTGACCTCACAATAAGATCTTTATCAACCTCATCACGTAATCTCACAATAAAATCTTTATCAACCTCATCACGTAACCTCACAATAAAATCTTTATCAACCTCATCAAGTAACATCACAATAAAATCTTTATCAACCTCATTATGTAACCTCACAATAAAATCTTTATCAACCTCATCAAGTAACATCACAATAAAATCTTTATCAACCTCATCAAGTAACATCACAATAAAATCTTTATCAACCTCATTATGTAACCTCACAATAAAATCTTTATCAACCTCATCATGTAACCTCACAATAAGATCTTTATCAACCTCATCATGTAACCTCACAATAAGATCTTTATCAACCTCATCATGTAACATCACAATAAGATCTTTATCAATCTCATCATGTAACCTCACAATAAGATCTTTATCAATCTCATCATGTAACCTCACAATAAGATCTTTATCAACCTCATCAAGTAACATCACAATAAGATTTTTATCAATCTCATTATGTAACCTCACAATAAGATCATCTTTATATCAATATCACCATGTAACCTCACAATAAGATCTTTATCAACCCCATCTTGTAACCTCACAATAAGATCTTTATCAATTTCACCATGTAACCTCACAATAAGATCTTTATCAATCTCATCATGTAACCTCACAATAAGATCTTTATCAATTCCGTCATGTAACCTCACAATAAGATCTTTATCAATCTCATCATGTAACCTCACAATAAGATCTTTATCAACCTCATCATGTAACCTCACAATAAGATCTTTATCAATCTCATCATGTAACCTCACAATAAGATCTTTATCAATCTCATCCTGTAACCTCACAATAAGATCTTTATCAATCTCATCATAATAACAATTAGATCATAATAACAATTAGATCTATATTCACCCTGTGTAACCTGACAATAAAATCTTTGCCAACACCATCTGTGACCCCATCATAAGGTATTTCCCAATCCTATTTTACAATATGAAATAAGAAATTTGCCAATCCCATTCAGTAACTAATATGTGCCAATCATATTCACTGACTAACTAATAAGATATCTGCCAAATGCATTCTGTAACCTAACAATAAGATATTTGCCATTATCAACATGATGAATAAGATATGTGCCAATCTCTGACTATGAACGTTTGGCAAGCAATTGTAAAGAATAAGTGAAACCTTTTTAATCCTTGTGATGTCAGCCAGGCGAATCTTGATGTTTGTAGCTGGCTGTGGGTGGTGTCTGGCGAAACACAGGAAGCTGCAACAAGAAACAGATGGAATCACACAGAGGCATCAATAAAGATTTGTTTACAGAATGACATTTTCTATTTTTTAAACTATATACTATAATTTAGTACTGTTGTATTCAAGTAATGTGCTAATTATGAAGTCTGTCACTAAGCCCACATAAATGTGGTCATTTACATATCACATAACTACCAGCTCAGCAGATGATGGTCACATCATCACAGTCAGTTCTGCTGCGTGGAGTGTCAGGTAAAATGGAAAAACCACCTTGCACAGTCGGCCCACTGTGTTAAATGTCAGTGACTTCAACGATGTCAGTAATACAAGTTGCAACAAACTGTGCAGAAACAATACAGAAAAACACGACCGAAGTGGATCTTGAAAAGGGTGATGAAGAGGGTTAATAATCATTATTTGGTTTGCTGTTCTTGTGAGATTCAAAAACAGGGATTATTTTTTACTACTAATAATAATTGTAGGGAGCACAGAGTATGGAATGGTGGGAGCAATGTGTAAATAATATTGGTGACGTCAGAATGTGTGACCACTGGCGACTCTGTGTGACTCATGAACTCTGAGTGTGTGTGATGTACTGACACTGTGTGACTCATGAACACTGACTACATGTGATCAATTGACACTGTGTGATTCATGAACACTGACTATATGTGATCAACTGACCCGGTGTGACTCATGAACACTGACTATATGTGATCAACTGACCCGGTGTGACTCATGAACACTGACTATATGTGATCAATTGACCCGGTGTGACTCATGAACACTGACTATATGTGATCAACTGACCCGGTGTGACTCATGAACACTGACTATATGTGATCAATTGACCCGGTGTGACTCATGAACACTGACTATATGTGATCAACTGACCCGGTGTGACTCATGAACACTGACTATATGTGATCAATTGACCCGGTGTGATTCATGAACACTGACTATATGTGATCAACTAACCCGGTGTGACTCATGAACACTGACTATATGTGATCAACTGACCCGGTGTGACTCATGAACACTGACTATATGTGATCAATTGACCCGGTGTGACTCATGAACACTGACTATATGTGATCAACTGACCCGGTGTGACTCATGAACACTGACTATATGTGATCAATTGACCCGGTGTGACTCATGAACACTGACTATGTGTGATCAACTGACCCGGTGTGACTCATGAACACTGACTATATGTGATCAATTGACCCGGTGTGACTCATGAACACTGACTATATGTGATCAACTGACCCGGTGTGACTCATGAACACTGACTATGTGTGATCAACTGACCCGGTGTGACTCATGAACACTGACTATATGTGATCAATTGACCCGGTGTGACTCATGAACACTGACTATATGTGATCAACTGACCCGGTGTGACTCATGAACACTGACAATGTGTGATCAACTGACCCGGTGTGACTCTTGAACACTGACTATGTGTGATCAACTGACCCTGTGTGATTCATGAACACTGACTATGTGTGATCAACTGACCCGGTGTGACTCTTGAACACTGACTATGTGTGATCAACTGACCCTGTGTGATTCATGAACACTGACTATGTATGATCAACTGACCCTGTGTGACTCATGAACACTGACTATGTGTGATCAACTGACCCTGTGTGACTCATGAACACTGACTATGTGTGATCAACTGACCCTGTTTGACTCATGAACACTGACTATGTGTGATCTACTGACCCTGTTTGACTCATGAACACTGACTATGTGTGATCAACTGACCCTGTTTGACTCATGAACACTGACTATGTGTGATCAACTGACCCTGTTTGACTCATGAACACTGACTATGTGTGATCAACTGACCCTGTGTGACTCATGAACACTGACTATGTGTGATCAACTGACCTGTGTGACTCATGAACACTGACTATGTGTGATCAACTGACCCTGAGTGACTCATGAACACTGACTATGTGTGATTTACTGACCCTGTTTGACTCATGAACACTGACTATGTGTGATCAACTGACCCTGTTTGACTCATGAACATTGACTATGTGTGATCAACTGACCCTGTTTGACTCATGAACATTGACTATGTGTGATCAACTGACCCTGTTTGACTCATGAACACTGACTATGTGTGATCAACTGACCCTGTTTGACTCATGAACATTGACTATGTATGATCAACTGACCCTGTTTGACTCATGAACACTGACTATGTGTGATCTACTGACCCTGTTTGACTCATGAACACTGACTATGTGTGATCTACTGACCCTGTGTGACTCATGAACACTGAGTACGTGTGATCTACTGACCCTGTGTGACTCATGAACACTGAGTACGTGTGATCTACTGACCCTGTGTGACTCATGAACACTGAGTATGTGTGATCTACTGACCTGTGTGACTCATGGACACTGACTATGTGTGATCAACTGACCGTGTGACTCATGAACACTGACTATGTGTGATCAACTGACCGTGTGACTCATGAACACTGAGTATGTGTGATCAACTGACCGTGTGACTCATGAACACTGACTATGTGTGATCAACTGACCCTGTGTGACTCATGAACACTGAGTATGTGTGATCTACTGACCTGTGTGACTCATGAACACTGACTATGTGTGATCAACTGACCGTGTGACTCATGAACACTGACTATGTGTGATCAACTGACCCTGTGTGACTCATGAACACTGACTATGTGTGATCTACTGACCCTGTGTGACTCATGAACACTGACTATGTGTGATCAACTGACCGTGTGACTCATGAACACTGACTATGTGTGATCTACTGACCCTGTGTGACTCATGAACACTGATTATGTGTGATCAACTGACCGTGTGACTCATGAACACTGACTATGTGTGATCTACTGACCCTGTGTGACTCATGAACACTGATTATGTGTGATCAACTGACCGTGTGACTCATGAACACTGACTATGTGTGATCTACTGACCTGTGTGTGAGGTACAGTTTGCCTGGTTTGATGGCCCCAGTCAGAGACTTGTTGCGGTCGATGTGTATACACCTCCACCCACTGCGCCACTCTGCAAGCAACAAGCAACTTGAGAGACTTACTTGAAAGCACCAATAGACCCCTGCCTCACTGACTGCTGCAAGTAGAGACTAGTGGAGGAGGCCAAGAGGTGTATATGGTGATACACATGGAAATAAATACACACTTGTGAGAGCGAGATGACTAGTGACTTATGCCAAACAAGTCAATATGTATTGAAACATTTGTTAGTTACAATGTTGTATAACTGTAACACAGCATGTGTAACAAGACTGCTGAGTGTCCTGGAGTGAAAGTAGAGATGTTAGAGTAGAGACGTGAGTGTAGAGACGTGAGAGCAGAGACGTGAGCGTAGAGACGTGAGCGTAGAGATGTGAGAGCAGAGACCTGAGAGGAGAAACGTGAGTATAGAGACATGAGAGCAGAGACGTAAGAGCAGAGATGTGAGAGCAGAGATATGAGAGTAGAGACATGAGAGTAGAGACGTGAGAGTAGAGACTTGAGAGTAGAGACGTGAGAGCAGAGACGTGAGTGTAGAGATGTGAGAGTAGAGACATGAGAGTAGAGACGTGAGAGTAGAGACGCGAGAGTAGAGACGTGAATGTAGAGACGTGAGAGCAGAGTCGTGAGAGCAGAGACGTGAGAGTAGAGACGTGAGAGTAGAGACGTGAGTGTAGAGACGTGAGAGTAGAGACGTGAGAGTAGAGACGTGAGAGTAGAGACGTGAGTGTAGAGACGTGAGAGTAGAGACGTGAGAGTAGAGACATGAGAGTAGAGACGTGAGAGCAGAGACGTGAGAATAGAGATGTAAGTATAGAGAATGAGAGTAGAGACGTGAGAGTAGAGACGTGAGAGCAGAGACGTGAGAGCAGAGACTTGAGTGTAGGGACGTGAGAGCAGGGACGTTAGAGCAGAGATGTGAGAGTAGAGACGTGAGAGTAGAGACGTGAGTGTAGAGACGTGAGAGTAGAGACGTGAGTGTAGGGATGTGATAGTAGAGACGTGCGAGTAGAGACGTGAGTGTAGAGACGTGAGTGTAGAGACATGAATGGAGAGACGTGAGAGTAGAGACGTGAGAGCAGAGACGTGAGAGTAGAGACGTGAGAGCAGAGACGTGAGTGTAGAGACATGAGAGTATAGACGTGAGAGTAGAGACGTGAGTGTAGAGACTTGAATGTAGAAACGTGAGAGTAGAAATGCGATAGTAGAGACGCGATAGTAGAGACGCGATAGTAGAGACGCGAGAGTAGAGACGTGAGAGTAGAGACATGAGAGTAGAAACGTGAGAGTAGAGACGCGAGAGTAGAGTGAGTGCTGGACATGACATACCTGCAATAGGCTTCTCATTGAGAGGAAGAAAGAACGATTCACAGAACGCGCGGCCATCGTCTGAAGGCTGCCGGGGGAGTTGGCTTGAGTCACCACTTCGTGTCGCAACCTGCAACATAGTTATCAATGTTACCAAAATAGTTTAAAATTTGGTGGCCCACAACTGACCACCTTGTACAATCTGTAGCAGAACAGGGATGTAATATGAAGGCTAGAGAAGAGTTGGGTATTTGCTGTCCTACCACGCCCCCATGGCCTGTGCTAGAGGAGAGTTGGGTGTTTTGCTGTTCTACCATGCCCCCATCCTGTGCTAGAGGAGAGTTGGGTATTTTGCTGTTCTACCACGCCCCCATAGCCTGTGCTAGAGGAGAGTTGGGTATTTTGCTGTTCTACCACGCCCCCATGGCCTGTGTTAGAGGAGAGTTGGGTATTTTGTGGTCCTACCACGCCCCCATGGCCTGTGCTAGAGGAGAGTTGGGTATTTTGCTGTTCTACCACGCCCCCATGGCCTGTGCTAGAGGAGAGTTGGGTGTTTTGCTGTTCTACCACGCCCCCATGGCCTGTGTTAGAGGAGAGTTGGGTGTTTTGCTGTTCTACCACGCCCCCATAGCCTGTGCTAGAGGAGAGTTGGGTATTCTGTGGTCTTACCACACCCCCATGGCCTGTGCTAGAGGAGAGTTGGGTATTTTGTGGTCCTACCACGCCCCCATGGCCTGTGTTAGAGGAGAGTTGGGTATTTTGTGGTCCTACCACACCCCCATGGCCTGTGTTAGAGGAGAGTTGGGTGTTTTGCTGTTCTACCACGCCCCCATAGCCTGTGCTAGAGGAGAGTTGGGTATTCTGTGGTCTTACCACACCCCCATGGCCTGTGCTACAGGAGAGTTGGGTATTTTGTGGTCCTACCACGCCCCCATGGCCTGTGCTTACATCTCCAGCTACAGTCAGGTGGTCCTGGTCCAGGTCCCTCTCAGTGGGCAGCTGCTGCCAGTACCTGTACACAGTGTCTCGGTGCTGGCGCAGGCGTGGGAACCTCCCATACAGAGTGTCAATGATGAACAACTTGATGCCAAGATACAGACCTGAAGCACATACAATTTTAAACTAGGGATTTTTAATGCCATGTTTTAATGCCATGCACTGAATGAAACATGATCAGTGTTTCAGCAGGCTGTGAAACAATATTAAGTGTATGTGTGTATAAAAAGGTATGTATATATATATATATATATATATATATAATATATATATATATATATATATATATATATATATATATATATATATATATATTATGTGTGTGTGAAAGTATAAGTAGGTAATTAGTAAGGTAAAAGGTAAGTAAGGTAGTAAGTGTAGTATAGGTAAGGTAAGTAGTAAGGTGTAAGGTAAGTAAGGTAAGTAAGGTAAGGTAAATAACGTAAGGTAAACATAAGGTACAGTAAGGTAACGTAAGGTAACATAAGGTAAGGTAAGGTAAGGTAAGGTAAGGTAAGGTAAGGTAAGGTAAGGTAAGGTAAGGTAAGGTAAGGTAAGGTAAGGTAAGGTAAGGTAAGGTAAGGTAACGTAAGGTAACGTAAGGTAACGTAAGGTAAGGTAAGCGTAAGGTAACGTAAGGTAACGTAAGGTAACGTAAGGTAAGGTAAGGTAAGGTAACATAACGTAAGGTAACATAAGGTAACGTAAGGTAACGTAAGGTAACATAAGGTAACGTAAGGTAAGGTAAGGTAAGGTAAGGTAAGGTAAGGTAAGGTAAGGTAAGGTAAGGTAAGGTAAGGTAAGGTAAGGTAAGGTAAGGTAAGGTAAGGTAAGGTAAGGTTTCTAGATAATATATATATATACAATAAAAAACTAAAAAGCAAAAACAGCTGCTTATAGGAAAGTAGTTTAAAAAAATAGTGTCATAAAATGTATACAGTCAATAATAGTGCACTGTTTAAAGAATGATGGTAAGCACTACGTAAACAATGGTGGATTGCACATTGTAAAGAGTGATGGTGAGCACTGTGTAAATAATTGTGTAGAACACAGTGTAAAGAAAGCAGGGAACATAGTGTAAATAATGGTGGGATGTATAGTGTAAAGAATGGTGGTGAGCAGACTGTAAAGAATGGTGGGAGCAGAGTGTAAGGAATAGTGGTAAAAATAGCATAAAATGGTGGTGAGCATAATGTAAATAACAGTGGTTAGCACAATGTAAATAATGGAGGTGAGCACAGTGTAAATAACGGTGGTGAGAACAGTGTAATTAACGGTGGTGATTATTGTGTAAATAATGCAGGTAAACACAGTGTAAATATGTTGGCGAGCACAGTGTAAATAATGGAGGTAAGCAGAGTGTAAACAATGGAGGTGAGCAGTATAAATAATGGTGGTGAGCACAGTGTAAATAACGGTGGTGAGCACAATGTAAATAATGGATGTGAGCACAGTGTAAATAATGGAGGTAAGCAGAGTGTAAACAATGGATGTGAGCAGTATAAATAATGGTGGTGAGCACAGTGTAAATAACGGTGGTGAGCACAGTGTAAATAACGGTGGTGAGCAGAGTGTAAATAATGGATGTGAGCTCAGCGTAAATAACGGTGGTGAGCAGTGTAAATAACAGTGGTGAGCACAGTGTAAATAACGATGGTGAACACAGTGTAAATAATGGTGGTGAGCACAGTGTAAATAACGGTGGTGAGCACAGTGTAAATAACAGTGGTAAGCACAGCGTAAATAACGATGGTGAACACAGTGTAAATAACGGTGGTGAGCAGTGTAAATAACAGTGGTGAGCACAGTGTAAATAACGATGGTGAGCGCAGTGTAAATAATGGTGGTGAACACAGTGTAAATAACGGTGGTGAACAGTGTAAATAACGATGGTGAACACAGTGTAAATAACGGTGGTGAGCAGTGTAAATAACAGTGGTGAGCACAGTGTAAATAACGATGGTGAGCGCAGTGTAAATAATGGTGGTGAACACAGTGTAAATAACGATGGTGAACAGTGTAAATAACGGTGGTGAACACAGTGTAAATAACGGTGGTGAACAGTGTAAATAACGATGGTGAGCATAGTGTAAATAACGGTGGTGAGCACAGTGTAAATAACGGTGGTGAGCACAGTGTAAATAACGGTGGTGAACACAGTGTAAATACCGGTGGTGAGCAGTGTAAATAACAGTGGTGAACACAGTGTAAATAACAGTGGTGAGCACAGTGTAAAAATGATGGTGAGCACAGTGTAAATAACAGTGGTGAGCAGTGTAAATAACAGTGGTGAGCACAGTGTAAATAACGATGGTGAGCGCAGTGTAAATAATGGTGGTGAACACATTGTAAATAACGGTGGTGAACAGTGTAAATAACGGTGGTGAGCGCAGTGTAAATAACGGTGGTGAGCACAGTGTAAATAATGGATGTGAGCACAGTGTAAATAATGGTGGTGAGCAGTGTAAATAATGGAGGTGAGCACAGTGTAAATAATGGTGGTGAGCACAGTGTAAATAATGGAGGTGAGCACAGTGTAAATAATGGTGGTGAGAACAGTGCAAATAATGGTGTTGAGCACAGTGTAAATAATGGAGGTGAGCATAGTGTAAATAACGGTGGTGGGCACAGTGTAAATAACAGTGGTGAGCAAAGTGTAAATAACGGTGGTGAGCAGTGTAAATAACGGTGGTGAGCACAGTGTAAATAATGGAGGTGAGCACAGTGTAAATAATGGTGGTGAGCAGTATAAATAATGGAGGTGAGCACAGTGTAAATAATGGTGGTGAGCAGTGTAAATAATGGAGGTGATCACAGTGTAAATAATGGTGGTGAGCACAGTGTAAATAATGGAGGTGAGCACAGTGTAAATAATGGTGGTGAGAACAGTGCAGATAACAGTGGTGAGAACAGTGTAAATAATGGAGGTGGGCACAGTGTAAATAATGGAGGTGAGCATACTGTAAATAATGGTGGTGAGAACAGTGCAAATAATGGTGGTGAGAACAGTGCAAATAATGGTGGTGAGAACAGTGCAAATAATGGTGGTGAGCACAGTGCAAATAATGGTGGTGAGAACAGTGCAAATAATGGTGGTGAGAACAGTGCAAATAATGGTGGTGAGAACAGTGTAAATAACAGTGGTGAGCAAAGTGTAAATAACGGTGGTGAGCACAGTGTAAATAACGGTGGTAAGTAGAGTGTAAATAATGGAGGTGAGCAGAGTGTGAATGTGTTGGCAAGTACAGTGTACAGAATGGTGAAGTACCTGCGAGTCTAAAGAAGATTGTTGCAGGTAAGACAGCAGAGAGCAGGAGGGCTGCACTCAGTCCTGTCAGCAGGTACCTTGTGGCTCCTTGGTGCTTCCATGTCAGCAAACTACAGTGAACATATCAACAAACTACTGTAAACATGTCAGCAAAGTACAATAAACTGTAGAAAAAACATGACATATTGTAGCAAACTATGACAAACATGCCAGTATGCTACTACACACTTGTGAAGAATTTATGTACAGCAAATATGCCAGCAAGCTATCATAAACATGTCATGTTAGCAAACTATATCAAACACGCCAGCACAGTGCAACAAACATGATTGTAAACTACAATAAACATGATAGCAAATTAGACCAAACATGCTAGCAAACTACAACAAACATGATTGTAAACTACAATAAACATGATAGCAAATTAGACCAAACATGCTAGCAAACTACAACAAACATGATTGTAAACTACAATAAACATGATAGCAAATTAGACCAAACATGCTAGCAAACTACAACAAACATGATTGTAAACTACAATAAACATGATAGCAAATTAGACCAAACATGCTAGCAAACTACAACAAACATGATTGTAAACTACAATAAACATGATAGCAAATTAGACCAAACATGCTAGCAAACTACAACAAACATGATTGTAAACTACAACAAACATATCAGCAAACTGTAACATACATGCCATAAAATCATAAATAAAGATGCCAACAAACTATAACAAATATGTCAGCAACCTGCATTAAACAATGGGATGGCACACACACTAATAATGTCAACACATTACAACAATGATTCATTATACCAGCAACAAATATGTCAGCACACCACAATTCACACGGTAGCCAACTACAACAGTTATGTCAGTTAGTATAACTTAAGGAAACCTTGGTGACTGCTGTGGTCTTCTATTGTCACTGGACTCAGGTGACTAGAGTTGACAGATACACCCTCACACAGTGAATAGTACGACAGAAGATACCATGGATGAAAATAGCAGCTTGTTAATACGTGCACATGAAGCAACTGCTGTCAGCAGATGCAGCAACTGCTGTCAGCAGATGCAGCAACAGCTGTCAGCAGATGCAGCAACTGTTGTCAGCAGATGCAGCAACAGCTGTCAGCAGATGCAAGTAAGCAGAAAGATTGCCCATTCTCAAAAAGTGGACTTAGAAGATGTTGGCATTTGTTACGGTTTATCATTAACACATTACTCCTGTGAATGTCCGATTAAACTACCCCCGGGGGTACACATAAATCACAAGAAACATCATGAATGTCAAACTGTTGAGCTCATCTTTGGAGAATGGTAAGTGAAGTGATTCAACAGGCGGCAGTGTGAGAGAAATGAACCTGTACAGGACCACGTGAGTGAACACACCGACACACACAATTACAGCAACTATCTCAATTCACACAGACCATTTCAAGGAACAAGAATTAGACATATCAACACAACACACAACACCACAAAGGAAGCATTAAAGTGGACACCTTTGTCAACTGACAATCCAGGTGTGGGGAGCGGTGGTGGAGCGATAGAGCGCCGGACCGTCAATCGAGGGGACGGTGGTTCAATCCCACCTACCGCCGTTTCGAAACTTAGGCAATTTCTTCACCCCACATTTACCTGTGTCTTTCGGAAGAGACACTAAAAAAGCCGGTGGTCCCTTCTATCTGGTGTCTATGCCAGGGGAAGTAAAAGATCCCACACAGGGGGTAAATGTGTAACCTCTAGTGGACTAATAAATTCTAGAGAAGAACAACTCCTGCGTTAGCCCAAGTTTGGGCTGTTTGGAGGTAATCACCTAAGACCACCTAAGACCTAAGTGACTTATACGGAGAAAATAAAATGAATCAGTGCAATAATTATGTTCATTAGTATTTAAATTTAAAGTAGGCATTTAATGAGACAATCATAACAACAGTAATTCTATTAAAATGTTGACTTGTTGAGAGTTCATAAAAATGACTCCTCATACCATTTGATGACACAAATCTTACATTAAGACGCTCTGGTAAACAAAATAAAACAATTACACAAATTTACTCAACTACCCTGGGGTAGTAGTTGACAAACAAGCCAGGATCGTATCAGACGAGGCCAGATGGACACCTTTTTGGGGCTTTCTGCAGATTTTTAGTATCTAGTTTACTTTTATCTGCATGGTCTGACTCAAGGTTCAACTGTAACATTTTGTTAATACCTGGGTGGTTTGACCAAGGAGTCCACTTTAAATTCAACTCTCCCAACAACTGCAGTGACGCTGTATGATTTATAAAAGCACACACCTGTTAATCTTCTCTAGGTTATCTGCAATGTTGCTCAAAGTATTCTGAAGAAATTGCAGGAAAATTTCAACTTAATTAAAGCAGAATGTATAAAGAAACACACACTGATTAAATTTTTATTGGTAAAACTAATTAATTAAGTAATCAATAGGTTCTGTTTTTAAATGTATTGTTTAGAGCAGAAAACAAAGATGCTTTTATTGTTTTATTCACGTTAAGATAGTATGACCACCAGAGGTACATCTATGAATTCATTACATATATTATTATCATAGCATGAGAAATTTTGCAAAACAGATAAAACACATTTACAGGATATGTGCAGAATATACAAAAGATAACATCAGATTAATAAATGTGTACAGGTTGTATAAGCAAATTTTGCAATGTAAATATGATAGTATTTATAATTTGTGTGTGAAACAAATGTGTTTCATAACCCCTCCCTATCAATGTATTCTTATCCACAAATATCAAGGATGTATCAAAAACTTGGCTTGGCTTACTTGCTCAGTCTATTTACCACATCACCTATTGCACTGTGTCAGGTGTAGTTGAATCTACCTGTGTAGGTGTGTCACAGTACCTGCACTGTGTCAGGTGTAGTCTGTCTACCTGTGTAGGTGACACTAGATGTGTCATGATACCTGCACTGTGTCAGGTGTAGTCTGCCTACCTGTGTAGGTGACACTAGGTGTGTCATAATATCTGCACTGTGTCAGGTGTAGTTGAATCTAACTGTGTAGGTGTGTCACAGTACCTGCATTGTGTCAGGTGTAGTCTGTCTACCTGTGTAGGTGACACTAGGTGTGTCACAATACCTGCACTGTGTCAGGTGTAGTGTATCTACCTGTGTAGGTATGTCACAATACATGCACTGTATCAGGTGTAGTCTGTCTACATGTGTAGGTGACACTAGGTGTGTCAGAATACCTGCACTGTGTCATAATACCTGCACTGTGTCAGGTGTAGTTGTCTACCGTAGTTGTGTCTACCTGTGTAGGTGTGTCATAATACCTGCACTGTGTCAGGTGTAGTTGTCTACCGTAGTTGTGTCTACCTGTGTAAGTGTGTCATAATACCTGCACTGTGTCAGGTGTAATTGTTTACCTGGGTACATGTGTCACAATACCTGCACTGTGTCAGGTGTAATTGTTTACTTGTTTAGGTGTACATGTATCACAATACCTGTGCTGTTTCAGGTGTAATTGTTTAGGTGTATCACAATACCTGCACTGTGTGAGGTGTAATTGTTTACCTGTGTAGGTGTGTCATAATACCTGCACTGTGTGAGGTATCATTGTTTACCTGTGTAGGTGTGTCACAATACCTGCACTGTCTTTGCAACCTGTAGCACAATAGTCACTTTGTCTGAGACACTTGTGATTTCCTCGGAATCCTACAAAGAGATTGTAATTTTGGTGGTAAAACATGAACAAACAATCAAACATAACAGTTGTGCCCCACTGACTGCAGATAATCAACTGATGTAATGGATGAAAAATGCTTTTTTTATTTTGCTACAGTTTTTCCAACAGGGAAAGACTCCAGGCAAGCTAGAGTGATGGTGAGTGTTGAAAATAAAATATTATGGAAGTCAGTAAAGTGCAAGGTGAGCTCAAGAAAGAAAAAAGAGGCATCAAATTATTTCACTTGAATCACATGTCAAAGAGTTGCAAGGTCGGTGATCCCCCGAGATTGGACTCTGTCAGGCTGATGGAGGATTATCATTATTATGGAGCTCAGAGGAAAATGGATGAGTCTATCCATATTAATCAACATGATTTATGAGAAGACGGAGGCTCTTGCATTTTGTTTGTGTTTTGAATAAATGTATACATATAATCACAGTCTGTCTATGCCTTACTATACATTTTGTACATTTAAATATCTATTTGCAAAACTATCACATTTTGATATATGTGTCACCATGTGTAAACACAGACATTTTGCAAGGTATGAGTTGTGAAATGGGCTATTAAAAAAGACTGTTCTCAACCAGCACGTGTTACTTAATCGCTCATGTATAACTGATGTAGCAGAAGAGAGAATGAGACATGGTGGCAGCATACAGGATATAGTTAACCTTTCTGATAGATTGCTTACGTGTGAGTGGGTGATTAGCACACTATTGCTAAAATCACGCCACATATTGACTTTGTACGCTCGAGGTCAACCTGGCTGATCACGATGAACCCGAAACGGCCCCATCTCAACTGACAGCGGCTACTGCTGCCACCCAGAGACGGAACACTTATTCAATTCTGTCAAAACTGAACATCCACGGCAGAGACACCCAAGTAGCGCTATTCCTTCACACCCTTGCAGACGATGCTCTGAAAGTGTACAATGGCTTCCATTTCGCCACGGCAGAAGCTGATCGTACAGTAGACGAAATAAAGCAGGAATTCGAAGAGTACGCCATAAGCGAGATTAACGAGACTTGTGAATGTTACATATTTAACAAGCACTGCCAACAGGATGAGACTTTCGAACAATTTCATTCTAACATTCGAACACTGATCAAAACATGTAACCACTGCGATCAATGTGTCTGAGAGACAGGATTGTCCTAGGAATAACACACACAGACGGAACTCCTAAAAATTAGAAATCTGACTCTATCCAGGTGCGTTGACATAAGGCTGCGGAGAATGTGGAAGCCCAGAGCAAAGGACGACATCCAGAGATCAACGTCGACAAGATCAAATTCCAAAGAAGAAGAAGAGTCAAACAAGATGAACACTCAAAGTCCAGGAGACTGTGCAAGTTCTGCGGAAGCAAGCACAAACTAATAAAAAGAAGAGTGTCCTGCATACATGCAGACATGTTGGAAATGTGGAGAGACAAATCACTTTGCATGTTGCTGTGCATCACTGAAATGCAGCAGTCAGAACAAATCAGTACATCAAGTTGCAGAAGAAACATCCTCAGAGGGAGAATGGGTAAACGTTGTGAATGCATCTCAAGCCAAAGAAGTGCAATGTCGCATGGTGATTGGCGGAGAAGATGTCGTCTTTCAAAGTGACACAGGATCCAGTATCACCTTGATACCAGCTCGCTATGCTGATGGAACTCTCAAACCGACTAATCGCATACTACGAATGTGGAACCATTCACAACTTTCCCCACTTGGAAGATCGGGAGAAAATACAGCGTTGAATTAGTTGTATGCAAATAAAACTTCATCACTATGAAGCAAGCAAGTCAGCAGATGGAATTGATAGATGTTTGCGAAGACAACTTTGACAGTCTTTGCCGTAAATGTCAAGGACAAGTACTCAGACGTCTTCTGTGGGAAATTGGCTACATTTCCTGGTCTGCAACACTTGAAGAAAGTTGACAAGGACATCAAGCCCATGGTTATGCCAGATAAACGCATTCCCCTTTCTGTGAGACCGAAGTTAAAACTGAACTCGATAGACTGACCAGTTTCTGTGTCTTCATGCCAGGGGATGAGCCAACACAATGGGTGAGCCAGATGGTCGTTGTTGAAAAGAAGGGTGGAGATCTTCGCATCTGCATTGGCCCTTGAGAACTCAACAAAGTATTGTTGAGAGAAAACTACATACTTCCTGTCCAGAGTCATCTCGAAAGCAGACCTGTCCTTGGGATACTGGCACGTTCAACTAGATGATACCTCAAGTCGGCTGACGACGTTTCAAACATGCTTCGGACGATTCCGATGGTTATGACTTCCATTCGGCATATCCGTGTCATCAGAGATTTACCAAAAGATGCTTCTCAAGGCAGTGAATGACCTGCCAGGTGTGATTTGCATTGCTGATGATGTCGACATACCCAGGAAAACACTGAAAGAGCACGATCATCATCTTGACCAATTCCTGAAGAGATGTCAGGAAAAGAACATCCAACTGAACAAGAACAAGTTCACGCTTCATTCCGAGAGCATCACGTTCATGGGACATTTGATCACCAAAGATGATGGTCCTAAAAAGATAAGAGCCATCACCGATTTCCCAAAGCCACAAAAGCTCAAAGAACTTTAATGGTTCCTGGGAATGGTAAACTACCCCTCTCGATTCCTACCCAGTGTGACGTGAAAAATGCACCCACTTCACAACCTGCTGAAAAAAGACGTGCACTGGACATGGACAGAGACACAACGTGAATCATTCAAGCGGATCAAAGAGATGATCGTCAACAACTGTATATTCCTATTTATATATAGACATGCTTAATGCACCATACAACTGCCAGGGGTATCGCAGGCCCAATGCGGAGTGCAAGCTGATATTTCGCAGTGACCAGGTGACAGCGACAATTATTTAACTTGACACTCCGGCGTTAAAACAGTGCCCCTCTACAGTATGGTCAAGGTTAAGTGCCCTTTCCCGAAGCTGATAATGATGAGGCCGTCGTCACGGCCGACCTCCTTAACATTCATGCTACCGCGCACACAGCCACTTCGACCGCCCCGGGACAAACACGAAGGTAGACAAGCTAAAGCGGGCATCCGTATCGCCGACGTGCAAAGAGTGGGCATATTTTGTTACTCGCTGGAATAAGTACAAAGCAGGAACCAAATTAACCGGCACAGATGTAGTTACACAGCTATTAGAATGTTGTGATGACGATCTTAGACGAGATCTCACATGCGCAGCTGGCGCTACCCTGACAGGCAAGGAGGAAGCAGAAGTCCTAACAGCAATTAAAACCCAGGCTGTCCGCCAGGAAAACACCATGGTAGCCCGTGCAACTTTACACAAAATGCGGCAGGATCGAGATGAAGCCATCCAATCCTTCGGTGCCAGAATTAAGGGCCAGTCAGGCATCTGCAAATACACAATCAAATGCCAATGCGAGGCATGTAATGCAGACATCGACTATACAGATGCCATACTCCGAGACGTACTGGCTCATGGTATTGCCGACCAGGGGATTCAGCTAGACTTACTGGGGGATCAAAATCAAGATATGTCACTTGAAAACATGTTAAGATTTTTGGAAACCAAAGAGTCAGGAAAGCGATCAGCATCCAGGCCTGACAGGTCACTGGCGCCCGAGGAAAGAAGTGTTGCGTCATCTCACAGGTCACTGGCACCCAGAGGAAGATGTGTTGCGGTGTCTCACAGGTCATTGGCACCCAGGGAAAGAAGTGTTGCGGTGTCTCACAGGTCACTGGCGCCCAGGGAAAGAAGTGTTGCATTGTCTCACAGGTCACTGGCACCCAGGGAAAGAAGTGTTGCGGTGGCTCACAGGTCACTGGCACCCAGGGAAAGAAGTGTTGCAGTGTTTCACAGGTCACTGGCACCCAGGGAAAGAAGTGTTGCGGTGTCTCACAGGTCACTGGCTCCCAGGGAAAGAAGTGTTGCAGTGTCTCACAGGTCATTGGCACCCGGGGAAAGAAGTGTTGCAGTGTCTCACAGGTCATTGGCACCCAGGGAAAGAAGTGTTGCGGTGTCTCACAGGTCATTGGCACCCGGGGAAAGAAGTGTTGCAGTGTCTCACAGGTCACTGGCGTCCAGGGAAAGAAGTGTTGCATTGTCTCACAGGTCATTGGCACCCGGGGAAAGAAGTGTTGCGGTGTCTCACAGGTCACTGGCACCCAGGGGAAGATGTGTTGCAGTGTCTCACAGGTCACTGGCACCCAGGGAAAGAAGTGTTGGTGTCTCACAGGTCACTGGCACCCAGAAAGAAGTGTTGCGGTGTCTCACAGGTCACTGGCACCCAGGGAAAGAAGTGTTGCGGTGTCTCACAGGTCACGGGCACCCAGGGAAAGAAGTGTTGTGGTGTCTCACAGGTCACTGGCTCCTGGGAAAGAAGTGTTGTGGTGTCTCACAGGTCACTGGCTCCTGGGAAAGAAGTGTTGCGGTGTCTTACAGGTCACTGGCACCTGGGAAAGAAGTGTTGCGGTGTCTCACAGGTCACTGGCTCCTGGGAAAGAAGTGTTGTTGTGTCTCACAGGTCACTGGCTCCTGGGAAAGAAGTGTTGCGGTGTCTTACAGGTCACTGGCACCTGGGAAAGAAGTGTTGCGGTGTCTCACAGGTCACTGGCTCCTGGGAAAGAAGTGTTGCGGTGTTTCACAGGTCACTGGCACCCAGGGAAAGAAGTGTTGCGGTGTCTCACAGGTCACTGGCTCCTGGGAAAGAAGTGTTGCGGTGTCTCACAGGTCACTGGCTCCTGGGAAAGAAGTGTTGCGGTGTCTCACAGGTCACTGGCTCCTGGGAAAGAAGTGTTGTGGTGTCTCACAGGTCACTGGCTCCTGGGAAAGAAGTGTTGCAGTGTCTCACAGGTCACTGGCACCCAGGGAAAGAAGTGTTTTGGTGTCTCACAGGTCACTGGCACCCAGGGAAAGAAGTGTTGCGGTGTCTCACAGGTCACTGGCACCCAGGGAAAGAAGTGTTGTGGTGTCTCACAGGTCACTGGCACCCAGGGAAAGAAGTGTTGCGGTGTCTCACAGGTCACTGGCACCCAGGGAAAGAAGTGTTGCGGTGTCTCACAGGTCACTGGCACCCAGGGGAAGATGTGTTGCGGTGTCTCACAGGTCACTGGCACCCAGGGAAAGAAGTGTTGCGGTGTCTCACAGGTCACTGGCACCCAGGGAAAGAAGTGTTGCGGTGTCTCACAGGTCACTGGCTCCCAGGGAAAGAAGTGTTGCGGTGTCTCACAGGTCACTGGCACCCAGGGAAAGAAGTGTTGCGGTGTCTCACAGGTCACTGGCACCCAGGGGAAGATGTGTTGCGGTGTCTCACAGGTCACTGGCACCCAGGGAAAGAAGTGTTGCGGTGTCTCACAGGTCACTGGCTCCTGGGAAAGAAGTGTTTGGTGTCTCACAGGTCACTGGCTCCTGGGAAAGAAGTGTTGTGGTCTCTCACAGGTCACTGGCTCCTGGGAAAGAAGTGTTGTGGTGTCTCACAGGTCACTGGCTCCTGGGAAAGAAGTGTTGCGGTGTCTCACAGGTCACTGGCGCCCAGGGAAAGAAGTGTTGTGGTGTTTCACAGGTCACTGGCACCCAGGGAAAGAAGTGTTGCAGTGTCTCACAGGTCATTGGCACCCGGGGAAAGAAGTGTTGCGGTGTCTCACAGGTCACTGGCACCCAGGGAAAGAAGTGTTGCGGTGTTCTCACAGGTCACTGGCACCCAGGGAAAGAAGTGTTGCAGTGTCTCACAGGTCACTGGCACCCAGGGAAAGAAGTGTTGCGGTGTCTCACAGGTCACTGGCACCCAGGGAAAGAAGTGTTGCAGTGTCTCACAGGTCACTGGCACCCAGGGAAAGAAGTGTTGCAGTGTCTCACAGGTCACTGGCACCCAGGGAAAGAAGTGTTGCAGTGTCTCACAGGTCACTGGCACCCAGGGAAAGAAGTGTTGCGGTGTCTCACAGGTCACTGGCACCCAGGGAAAGAAGTGTTGCTGGTGTCTCACAGGTCACTGGCACCCAGGGAAAGAAGTGTTGCGGTGTCTCACAGGTCACTGGCACCCAGGGAAAGAAGTGTTGCGGTGTCTCACAGGTCACGGGCACCCAGGGAAAGAAGTGTTGTGGTGTCTCACAGGTCACTGGCTCCTGGGAAAGAAGTGTTGTGGTGTCTCACAGGTCACTGGCTCCTGGGAAAGAAGTGTTGCGGTGTCTTACAGGTCACTGGCACCTGGGAAAGAAGTGTTGCGGTGTCTCACAGGTCACTGGCTCCTGGGAAAGAAGTGTTGCGGTGTCTCACAGGTCACTGGCTCCTGGGAAAGAAGTGTTGCGGTGTCTCACAGGTCACTGGCACCTGGGAAAGAAGTGTTGCGGTGTCTCACAGGTCACTGGCTCCTGGGAAAGAAGTGTTGCGGTGTCTCACAGGTCACTGGCACCCAGGGAAAGAAGTGTTGCGGTGTCTCACAGGTCACTGGCTCCTGGGAAAGAAGTGTTGCGGTGTCTCACAGGTCACTGGCTCCTGGGAAAGAAGTGTTGCGGTGTCTCACAGGTCACTGGCTCCTGGGAAAGAAGTGTTGCGTGTCTCACAGGTCACTGGCACCCTGGGAAAGAAGTGTTGCGGTGTCTCACAGGTCACTGGCTCCTGGGAAAGAAGTGTTGTGGTGTCTCACAGGTCACTGGCACCCTGGGAAAGAAGTGTTGTGGTGTCTCACAGGTCACTGGCACCCAGGGAAAGAAGTGTTGTGGTGTCTCACAGGTCACTGGCTCCTGGGAAAGAAGTGTTGTGGTGTCTCACAGGTCACTGGCACCCAGGGAAAGAAGTGTTGTGGTGTCTCACAGGTCACTGGCACCCAGGGAAAGAAGTGTTGCGGTGTCTCACAGGTCACTGGCACCCAGGGAAAGAAGTGTTGCGGTGTCTCACAGGTCACTGGCACCCAGGGAAAGAAGTGTTGCGGTGTCTCACAGGTCACTGGCACCCAGGGAAAGAAGTGTTGCGGTGTCTCACAGGTCACTGGCACCCAGGGAAAGAAGTGTTGCGGTGTCTCACAGGTCACTGGCACCCGGGAAAGAAGTGTTTGGTGTCTCACAGGTCACTGGCACCCAGGGAAAGAAGTGTTGCGGTGTCTCACAGGTCACTGGCACCCAGGGAAAGAAGTGTTGCGGTGTCTCACAGGTCACTGGCTCCTGGGAAAGAAGTGTTGTGGTGTCTCACAGGTCACTGGCCCCAGGGAAAGAAGTGTTGTGGTCTCTCACAGGTCACTGGCTCCTGGGAAAGAAGTGTTGTGGTGTCTCACAGGTCACTGGCTCCTGGGAAAGAAGTGTTGTGGTGTCTCACAGGTCACTGGCACCCAGGGAAAGAAGTGTTGTGGTGTCTCACAGGTCACTGGCTCCTGGGAAAGAAGTGTTGCTGGTGTCTCACAGGTCACTGGCACCCAGGGAAAGAAGTGTTGCGGTGTCTCACAGGTCACTGGCACCCAGGGAAAGAAGTGTTGCGGTGTCTCACAGGTCACTGGCACCCAGGGAAAGAAGTGTTGCTGGTGTCTCACAGGTCACTGGCACCCGGGAAAGAAGTGTTGCGGTGTCTCACAGGTCACTGGCACCCAGGGAAAGAAGTGTTGCAGTGTCTCACAGGTCACTGGCACCCAGGGAAAGAAGTGTTGCGGTGTCTCACAGGTCACTGGCACCCAGGGAAAGAAGTGTTGCGTGTCTCACAGGTCACTGGCACCCAGGGAAAGAAGTGTTGCGGTGTCTCACAGGTCACTGGCCCGGGAAAGAAGTGTTGCGGTGTCTCACAGGTCACTGGCACCCAGGGAAAGAAGTGTTGCGGTGTCTCACAGGTCACTGGCTCCTGGGAAAGAAGTGTTGTGGTGTCTCACAGGTCACTGGCTCCTGGGAAAGAAGTGTTGCGGTGTCTTACAGGTCACTGGCACCTGGGAAAGAAGTGTTGCAGTGTCTCACAGGTCACTGGCTCCTGGGAAAGAAGTGTTGTGGTGTCTCACAGGTCACTGGCTCCAGGGAAAGAAGTGTTGCTGGTGTCTCACAGGTCACTGGCTCCTGGGAAAGAAGTGTTGCGGTGTCTCACAGGTCACTGGCCCCAGGGAAAGAAGTGTTGCGGTGTCTCACAGGTCACTGGCACCCAGGGAAAGAAGTGTTGCGGTGTCTCACAGGTCACTGGCACCCAGGGAAAGAAGTGTTGCGGTGTCTCACAGGTCACTGGCACCCAGGGAAAGAAGTGTTGCGGTGTCTCACAGGTCACTGGCACCCAGGGAAAGAAGTGTTGCGGTGTCTCACAGGTCACTGGCACCCAGGGAAAGAAGTGTTGCGGTGTCTCACAGGTCACTGGCACCCAGGGAAAGAAGTGTTGCGGTGTCTCACAGGTCACTGGCACCCAGGGAAAGAAGTGTTGCGGTGTCTCACAGGTCACTGGCACCCAGGGAAAGAAGTGTTGCGGTGTCTCACAGGTCACTGGCACCCAGGGAAAGAAGTGTTGCGGTGTCTCACAGGTCACTGGCACCCAGGGAAAGAAGTGTTGCGGTGTCTCACAGGTCACTGGCACCCAGGGAAAGAAGTGTTGCGGTGTCTCACAGGTCACTGGCACCCAGGGAAAGAAGTGTTGCGGTGTCTCACAGGTCACTGGCACCCAGGGAAAGAAGTGTTGCGGTGTCTCACAGGTCACTGGCACCCAGGGAAAGAAGTGTTGCGGTGTCTCACAGGTCACTGGCACCCAGGGAAAGAAGTGTTGCGGTGTCTCACAGGTCACTGGCACCCAGGGAAAGAAGTGTTGCGGTGTCTCACAGGTCACTGGCTCCTGGGAAAGAAGTGTTGTGGTGTCTCACAGGTCACTGGCTCCTGGGAAAGAAGTGTTGTGGTGTCTCACAGGTCACTGGCTCCTGGGAAAGAAGTGTTGTGGTGTCTCACAGGTCACTGGCTCCTGGGAAAGAAGTGTTGTGGTGTCTCACAGGTCACTGGCCCCAGGGAAAGAAGTGTTGTGGTGTCTCACAGGTCACTGGCTCCTGGGAAAGAAGTGTTGTGGTGTCTCACAGGTCACTGGCTTCTGGGAAAGAAGTGTTGTGGTGTCTCACAGGTCACTGGCTCCTGGGAAAGAAGTGTTGTGGTGTCTCACAGGTCACTGGCTCCTGGGAAAGAAGTGTTTGGTGTCTCACAGGTCACTGGCTCCTGGGAAAGAAGTGTTGCGGTGTCTCACAGGTCACTGGCTCCTGGGAAAGAAGTGTTGTGGTGTCTCACAGGTCACTGGCACCCAGGGAAAGAAGTGTTGCGGTGTCTCACAGGTCACTGGCACCCAGGGAAAGAAGTGTTGCGGTGTCTCACAGGTCACTGGCACCCAGGGAAAGAAGTGTTGCGGTGTCTCACAGGTCACTGGCTCCTGGGAAAGAAGTGTTGTGGTGTCTCACAGGTCACTGGCTCCTGGGAAAGAAGTGTTGTGGTGTCTCACAGGTCACTGGCACCCAGGGAAAGAAGTGTTGCGGTGTCTCACAGGTCACTGGCTCCTGGGAAAGAAGTGTTTTGGTGTCTCACAGGTCACTGGCTCCTGGGAAAGAAGTGTTGTGGTGTCTAACAGGTCACTGGCTCCTGGGAAAGAAGTGTTGCGGTGTCTCACAGGTCACTGGCACCCAGGGAAAGAAGTGTTGCGGTGTCTCACAGGTCACTGGCACCCAGGGAAAGAAGTGTTGCGGTGTCTCACAGGTCACTGGCACCCAGGGAAAGAAGTGTTGTGGTCTCTCACAGGTCACTGGCTCCTGGGAAAGAAGTGTTGTGGTGTCTCACAGGTCACTGGCTCCTGGGAAAGAAGTGTTGTGGTGTCTCACAGGTCACTGGCTCCTGGGAAAGAAGTGTTGTGGTGTCTCACAGGTCACTGGCTCCTGGGAAAGAAGTGTTGTGGTGTCTCACAGGTCACTGGCACCCTGGGAAAGAAGTGTTGCGGTGTCTCACAGGTCACTGGCTCCTGGGAAAGAAGTGTTGTGGTGTCTCACAGGTCACTGGCACCCAGGGAAAGAAGTGTTGCGGTGTCTCACAGGTCACTGGCACCCAGGGAAAGAAGTGTTGCGGTGTCTCACAGGTCACTGGCACCCAGGGAAAGAAGTGTTGCGGTGTCTCACAGGTCACTGGCACCCAGGGAAAGAAGTGTTGTGGTGTCTCACAGGTCACTGGCATCCCAGGGAAAGAAGTGTTGTGGTGTCTCACAGGTCACTGGCACCCAGGGAAAGAAGTGTTGGGTGTCTCACAGGTCACTGGCTCCTGGGAAAGAAGTGTTTGGTGTCTCACAGGTCACTGGCTCCTGGGAAAGAAGTGTTGTGGTGTCTAACAGGTCACTGGCTCCTGGGAAAGAAGTGTTGTGGTGTCTCACAGGTCACTGGCTCCTGGGAAAGAAGTGTTGTGGTGTCTCACAGGTCACTGGCTCCTGGGAAAGAAGTGTTGGGTGTCTCACAGGTCACTGGCTCCGGGAAAGAAGTGTTGGGTGTCTCACAGGTCACTGGCACCCGGGGAAAGAAGTGTTGCGGTGTCTCACAGGTCACTGGCACCCAGGGAAAGAAGTGTTGCAGGGGTCTCACAGGTCACTGGCACCCGGGAAAGAAGTGTTGCGGTGTCTCACAGGTCACTGGCACCCAGGGAAAGAAGTGTTGTGGTGTCTCACAGGTCACTGGCTCCTGGGAAAGAAGTGTTGTGGTGTCTCACAGGTCACTGGCACCTGGGAAAGAAGTGTTGCGGTGTCTTACAGGTCACTGGCACCTGGGAAAGAAGTGTTGCAGGGGTCTCACAGGTCACTGGCTCCTGGGAAAGAAGTGTTGTGGTGTCTCACAGGTCACTGGCTCCTGGGAAAGAAGTGTTGCGGTGTCTTACAGGTCACTGGCACCTGGGAAAGAAGTGTTGCAGGGGTCTCACAGGTCACTGGCTCCTGGGAAAGAAGTGTTGGGTGTCTCACAGGTCACTGGCACCAGGGAAAGAAGTGTTGCGGTGTCTCACAGGTCACTGGCCCTGGGAAAGAAGTGTTGCGGTGTCTCACAGGTCACTGGCACCTGGGAAAGAAGTGTTGCGGTGTCTCACAGGTCACTGGCACCCAGGGAAAGAAGTGTTGCGGTGTCTCACAGGTCACTGGCACCCAGGGAAAGAAGTGTTGCGGTGTCTCACAGGTCACTGGCACCCAGGGAAAGAAGTGTTGCGGTGTCTCACAGGTCACTGGCACCCAGGGAAAGAAGTGTTGCGGTGTCTCACAGGTCACTGGCACCCAGGGAAAGAAGTGTTGCGGTGTCTCACAGGTCACTGGCACCCAGGGAAAGAAGTGTTGCGGTGTCTCACAGGTCACTGGCACCCAGGGAAAGAAGTGTTGCGGTGTCTCACAGGTCACTGGCACCCAGGGAAAGAAGTGTTTCGGTGTCTCACAGGTCACTGGCACCCAGGGAAAGAAGTGTTGCGGTGTCTCACAGGTCACTGGCACCCAGGGAAAGAAGTGTTGCGGTGTCTCACAGGTCACTGGCACCCAGGGAAAGAAGTGTTGCGGTGTCTCACAGGTCACTGGCACCCAGGGAAAGAAGTGTTGCGGTGTCTCACAGGTCACTGGCACCCAGGGGAAGATGTGTTGCGGTGTCTCACAGGTCACTGGCACCCAGGGAAAGAAGTGTTGCGGTGTCTCACAGGTCACTGGCACCCAGGGGAAGATGTGTTGCGGTGTCTCACAGGTCACTGGCACCCAGGGAAAGAAGTGTTGCGGTGTCTCACAGGTCACTGGCTCCTGGGAAAGAAGTGTTTTGGTGTCTCACAGGTCACTGGCTCCTGGGAAAGAAGTGTTGTGGTGTCTAACAGGTCACTGGCTCCTGGGAAAGAAGTGCTGTGGTGTCTCACAGGTCACTGGCTCCTGGGAAAGAAGTGTTGTGGTGTCTCACAGGTCACTGGCTTCTGGGAAAGAAGTGTTGTGGTGTCTCACAGGTCACTGGCTCCTGGGAAAGAAGTGTTGTGGTGTCTCACAGGTCACTGGCACCCAGGGGAAGAAGTGTTGCGGTGTCTCACAGGTCACTGGCACCCAGGGGAAGATGTGTTGCGGTGTCTCACAGGTCACTGGCACCCAGGGAAAGAAGTGTTGCGGTGTCTCACAGGTCACTGGCACCCAGGGAAAGAAGTGTTGTGGTCTCTCACAGGTCACTGGCTCCTGGGAAAGAAGTGTTGTGGTCTCTCACAGGTCACTGGCTCCTGGGAAAGAAGTGTTGTGGTGTCTCACAGGTCACTGGCGCCCAGGGAAAGAAGTGTTGTGGTGTTTCACAGGTCACTGGCACCCAGGGGAAGAAGTGTTGCGTTGTCTCACAGGTCACTGGCACCCAGGGAAAGAAGTGTTGCGGTGTTTCACAGGTCACTGGCACCCAGGGAAAGAAGTGTTGCGGTGTTTCACAGGTCACTGGCACCCAGGGAAAGAAGTGTTGCGGTGTTTCACAGGTCACTGGCACCCAGGGAAAGAAGTGTTGTGGTGTTTCACAGGTCACTGGCACCCAGGGAAAGAAGTGTTGCGGTGTTTCACAGGTCACTGGCACCCAGGGGAAGAAGTGTTGTGGTGTTTCACAGGTCACTGGCACCCAGGGGAAGAAGTGTTGCGGTGTCTCACAGGTCACTGGCTCAATGGGAAAGAAGTGTTGCATCATCTCACAGTTAACTGGCTCCCGGGGAATCCATCTGGCACCTCCTACCCAGTGTACCCACACTGCAACAAGATTTGTAGATCAAGATTCGGGCTCTTGAGTCACCCCAGGACACATGACCGACCATTGGAGGACGTCATCCTCATTTCGAGGGACCACTGATGATATGTGGCTTTTATGTATGTATTGTCCTTATTGTTTTTATTGTTATATTTGTATTATTTATGTGTATTGTTTCAGTTATTATTCCTGTCACTGGGTTCTGTGGACCTGTTGAAGCCTGACTAAATACTGCACCCTCCTTGTTGATACATCACAACAGTCCCATCCCACTTTGGCTTGTATCAGTACAAGACTCAGCTTCGGAATAAACTCAGCAGCCGAAGCGTTCCAGCATACCATTCAATTATATGAAACATTGTGCCTGGTGCTAATCAACAGGGTCGTAATCGTGCTCTCCAAGTGCCTCCATAAACGGCATGTGTCTAGAATTTGACTTGTAATTCTTCCAAAACCCTGTGAGAAAGGATGTTTTATCCCAAACATTATACTACAAGACTTAAGAACTGTTACAGTTCTTTAAGTCTTAGACGCAGTAAGAACATCTGTGAATTAATGTTGTAGGCAGTGTTAGCCAAGAGTATGTTCATGTCACCCATTTAACTGGTAATTATCACAGCACCAGCTGTCAATAATATTGAGGAGATATTCACCCGGTGGTAAAGGTCCACAGCAGTGGATGCTCAGACTAACCCAGGGGCCTCTTGGCAGAGTCATCATGTTTAGAGGTTCCACCTAATACTGGTTGCACCCACATCTACATCGCAGTAAGACACAGCCAGGAGGACATCAATGTGACTTGTACATATTGAACAATGACTAGGAGAGATCAGGACATGGATGAGCAGTCTTTTTAAAGCTGAATTGCTCTAAAACAGAAGTCATTGTTTTTGGCTTGGCACAAGAACTCAAGAAAACTGACACAACAGATGCTGGTGATTGTTTGGACACTGGGTCACAACTGATGCTGGTGATTGTTTGGACACTGGCTCACAACTGATGCTGGTGATTGTTTGGACACTGGCTCACAACTGATTGTTTGGACACTGGCTCAACACTGATGCTGGTGATTGTTTGGACACTGGGTCACAACTGATGCTGGTGATTGTTTGGACACTGGCTCACAACTGATTGTTTGGACACTGGCTCACAACTGATGCTGGTGATTGTTTGGACACTGGCTCACAACTGATTGTTTGGACACTGGCTCACAACTGATGCTGGTGATTGTTTGGACACTGGCTCACAACTGATTGTTTGGACACTGGCTCACAACTGATGCTGGTGATTGTTTGGACACTGGCTCACAACTGATTGTTTGGACACTGGCTCAACACTGATGCTGGTGATTGTTTGGACACTGGCTCACAACTGATTGTTTGGACACTGGCTCACAACTGATGCTGGTGATTGTTTGGACACTGGCTCACAACTGATGCTGGTGATTGTTTGGAAACTGGCTCACAACTGATGCTGGTGATTGTTTGGACACTGGCTCACAACTGATGCTGGTGATTGTTTGGACACTGGCTCACAACTGATGCTGGTGATTGTTTGGACACTGGCTCACAACTGATGCTGGTGATTGTTTGGACACTGGCTCACAACTGATTGTTTGGACACTGGCTCACAACTGATTGTTTGGACACTGGCTCACAACTGATTGTTTGGACACTGGCTCAACACTGATGCTGGTGATTGTTTGGACACTGGCTCACAACTGATTGTTTGGACACTGGCTCAACACTGATGCTGGTGATTGTTTGGACACTGGCTCAACACTGATGCTGGTGATTGTTTGGACACTGGCTCAACACTGATGCTGGTGATTGTTTGGACACTGGCTCACAACTGATTGTTTGGACACTGGCTCACAACTGATTGTTTGGACACTGGCTCAACACTGATGCTGGTGATTGTTTGGACACTGGCTCAACACTGATGCTGGTGATTGTTTGGACACTGGCTCACAACTGATTGTTTGGACACTGGCTCACAACTGATTGTTTGGACACTGGCTCACAACTGATTGTTTGGACACTGGCTCACAACTTTATTGTTTGGACACTGGCTCACAACTGATTGTTTGGACACTGGCTCACAACTTTATTGTTTGGACACTGGCTCAACACTGATGCTGGTGATTGTTTGGACACTGGCTCACAACTTTATTGTTTGGACACTGGCTCACAACTGATTGTTTGGACACTGGCTCAACACTGATGCTGGTGATTGTTTGGACACTGGCTCACAACTGATTGTTTGGACACTGGCTCACAACTGATGCTGGTGATTGTTTGGACACTGGCTCACAACTGATTGTTTGGACACTGGCTCACACACTGATTTTTCCCGGTGATTGTTTGGACACTGGCTCACAACTGATTGTTTGGACACTGGCTCACAACTGATGCTGGTGATTGTTTGGACACTGGCTCACAACATGCTGGTGATTGTTTGGACACTGGCTCACAATGTTGCTGGTGATTGTTTGGACACTGGCTCACAACTGATGCTGGTGATTGTTTGGACACTGGCTCACAACTGATGCTGGTGATTGTTTGGAAACTGGCTCACAACTGATGCTGGTGATTGTTTGGACACTGGCTCACAACTGATGCTGGTGATTGTTTGGACACTGGCTCACAAACTTTATTGTTTGGAACTGGCTCACAACTTTATTGTTTGGACACTGGCTCACAACTGATGCTGGTGATTGTTTGGACACTGGCTCACAACTGATGCTGGTGATTGTTTGGACACTGGCTCACAACTGATGCTGGTGATTGTTTGGACACTGGCTCACAACTGATGCTGGTGATTGTTTGGACACTGGCTCACAACTGATGCTGGTGATTGTTTGGACACTGGCTCACAACTGATGCTGGTGATTGTTTGGACACTGGCTCACAACTGATGCTGGTGATTGTTTGGAAACTGGCTCACAACTGATGCTGGTGATTGTTTGGACACTGGCTCACAACTGATGCTGGTGATTGTTTGGACACTGGCTCACAACTGATGCTGGTGATTGTTTGGACACTGGCTCACAACTGATGCTGGTGATTGTTTGGACACTGGCTCACAACTGATGCTGGTGATTGTTTGGACACTGGCTCACAACTGATGCTGGTGATTGTTTGGACACTGGCTCACAACTGATGCTGGTGATTGTTTGGACACTGGCTCACAACTGATGCTGGTGATTGTTTGGACACTGGCTCACAACTGATGCTGGTGATTGTTTGGACACTGGCTCACAACTGATGCTGGTGATTGTTTGGACACTGGCTCACAACTGATGCTGGTGATTGTTTGGACACTGGCTCACAACTGATGCTGGTGATTGTTTGGACACTGGCTCACAACTGATGCTGGTGATTGTTTGGACACTGGCTCACAACTGATGCTGGTGATTGTTTGGACACTGGCTCACAACTGATGCTGGTGATTGTTTGGACACTGGCTCACAACTGATGCTGGTGATTGTTTGGACACTGGCTCACAACTGATGCTGGTGATTGTTTGGACACTGGCTCACAACTGATGCTGGTGATTGTTTGGACACTGGCTCACAACTGATGCTGGTGATTGTTTGGACACTGGCTCACAACTGATGCTGGTGATTGTTTGGACACTGGCTCACAACTGATGCTGGTGATTGTTTGGACACTGGCTCACAACTGATGCTGGTGATTGTTTGGACACTGGCTCACAACTGATGCTGGTGATTGTTTGGACACTGGCTCACAACTGATGCTGGTGATTGTTTGGACACTGGCTCACAACTGATGCTGGTGATTGTTTGGACACTGGCTCACAACTGATGCTGGTGATTGTTTGGACACTGGCTCACAACTGATGCTGGTGATTGTTTGGACACTGGCTCACAACTGATGCTGGTGATTGTTTGGACACTGGCTCACAACTGATGCTGGTGATTGTTTGGACACTGGCTCACAACTGATGCTGGTGATTGTTTGGACACTGGCTCACAACTGATGCTGGTGATTGTTTGGACACTGGCTCACAACTGATGCTGGTGATTGTTTGGACACTGGCTCACAACTGATGCTGGTGATTGTTTGGACACTGGCTCACAACTGATGCTGGTGATTGTTTGGACACTGGCTCACAACTGATTGTTTGGACACTGGCTCACAACTGATGCTGGTGATTGTTTGGACACTGGCTCACAACGATCTGGTGATTGTTTGGACACTGGCTCACAACTGATGCTGGTGATTGTTTGGACACTGGCTCACAACTGATGCTGGTGATTGTTTGGACACTGGCTCACAACTGATGTGGTGATTGTTTGGACACTGGTGTTCTCACAAACTGGTGACATGGCGATGTGTTTAATGGCCAGTTGATTTTATGGCCACGGGCACTCAACATGATTAACAGTTGATAGTTTCCATCAGTTGTTACTCCCTACGCAACAATTAAACATAATCTGTGACAACCGAATCCATGGACCCGTGTTATCAGTAAATACTGTAAATACAGGTGAAAGGGGGGGATGCAAGCAGTTATAGGACAGTTTGGCGGTTGTATTCATACGACACAACATGGTGAACAGTGGAAGTATGGTGCCTTTACTAAAGTTGTATTCATACGACACAACATGGTGAACAGTGAAAGTATGGTGCCTTCACTAAAGTTGTATTCATACCACACAACATGGTGAACAGTGGAAGTATGGTGCCTTCACTAAAGTTGTATTCATACCACACAACATGGTGAACAGTGGAAGTATGGTGCCTTCACTAAAGTTGTATTCATACCACACAACATGGTGAACAGTGGAAGTATGGTGCCTTACTAAAGTTGTATTCATACCACACAACATGGTGAACAGTGGAAGTATGGTGCCTTCACTAAAGTTGTATTCACACCACACAACATGGTGAACAGTGGAAGTATGGTGCCTTCACTAAAGTTGTATTCATACCACACAACATGGTGAACAGTGGAAGTATGGTGCCTTCACTAAAGTTGTATTCACACCACACAACATGGTGAACAGTGGAAGTATGGTGCCTTCACTAAAGTTGTATTCACACCACACAACATGGTGAACAGTGGAAGTATGGTGCCTTCACTAAAGTTGTATTCACACCACACAACATGGTGAACAGTGGAAGTATGGTGCCTTCACTAAAGTTGTATTCACACCACACAACATGGTGAACAGTGGAAGTATGGTGCCTTCACTAAAGTTGTATTCACACCACACAACATGGTGAACAGTGAAAGTATGGTGCCTTCACTAAAGTTGTATTCATACCACACAACATGGTGAACAGTGGAAGTATGGTGCCTTTACTAAAGTTGTATTCATACCACACAACATGGTGAACAGTGGAAGTATGGTGCCTTCACTAAAGTTGTATTCACACCACACAACATGGTGAACAGTGGAAGTATGGTGCCTTCACTAAAGTTGTATTCATACCACACAACATGGTGAACAGTGGAAGTATGGTGCCTTCACTAAAGTTGTATTCATACCACACAACATGGTGAACAGTGGAAGTATGGTGCCTTTACTAAAGTTGTATTCATACCACACAACATGGTGAACAGTGGAAGTATGGTGCCTTTACTAAAGTTGTATTCATACCACACAACATGGTGAACAGTGAAAGTATGGTGCCTTCACTAAAGTTGTATTCATACCACACAACATGGTGAACAGTGAAAGTATGGTGCCTTCACTAAAGTTGTATTCATACCACACAACATGGTGAACAGTGGAAGTATGGTGCCTTCACTAAAGTTGTATTCATACCACACAACATGGTGAACAGTGGAAGTATGGTGCCTTCACTAAAGTTGTATTCATACCACACAACATGGTGAACAGTGGAAGTATGGTGCCTTCACTAAAGTTGTATTCATACCACACAACATGGTGAACAGTGGAAGTATGGTGCCTTTACTAAAGTTGTATTCATACCACACAACATGGTGAACAGTGGAAGTATGGTGCCTTCACTAAAGTTGTATTCATACCACACAACATGGTGAACAGTGAAAGTATGGTGCCTTCACTAAAGTTGTATTCATCCCGACACAACATGGTGAACAGTGGAAGTATGGTGCCTTTACTAAAGTTGTATTCATACCACACAACATGGTGAACAGTGAAAGTATGGTGCCTTCACTAAAGTTGTATTCATCCCGACACAACATGGTGAACAGTGAAAGTATGGTGCCTTCACTAAAGTTGTATTCATACCACACAACATGGTGAACAGTGAAAGTATGGTGCCTTTACTAAAGTTGTATTCATACCACACAACATGGTGAACAGTGAAAGTATGGTGCCTTTACTAAAGTTGTATTCATACCACACAACATGGTGAACAGTGAAAGTATGGTGCCTTCACTAAAGTTGTATTCATACCACACAACATGGTGAACAGTGGAAGTATGGTGCCTTCACTAAAGTTGTATTCATACCACACAACATGGTGAACAGTGGAAGTATGGTGCCTTCACTAAAGTTGTATTCATACCACACAACATGGTGAACAGTGGAAGTATGGTGCCTTTACTAAAGTTGTATTCATACCACACAACATGGTGAACAGTGGAAGTATGGTGCCTTCACTAAAGTTGTATTCATACCACACAACATGGTGAACAGTGAAAGTATGGTGCCTTCACTAAAGTTGTATTCATACCACACAACATGGTGAACAGTGAAAGTATGGTGCCTTCACTAAAGTTGTATTCATACCACACAACATGGTGAACAGTGAAAGTATGGTGCCTTCACTAAAGTTGTATTCATACCACACAACATGGTGAACAGTGAAAGTATGGTGCCTTTACTAAAGTTGTATTCATACCACACAACATGGTGAACAGTGAAAGTATGGTGCCTTTACTAAAGTTGTATTCATACCACACAACATGGTGAACAGTGAAAGTATGGTGCCTTCACTAAAGTTGTATTCATACCACACAACATGGTGAACAGTGAAAGTATGGTGCCTTCACTAAAGTTGTATTCATACCACACAACATGGTGAACAGTGAAAGTATGGTGCCTTCACTAAAGTTGTATTCATACCACACAACATGGTGAACAGTGGAAGTATGGTGCCTTCACTAAAGTTGTATTCACACCACACAACATGGTGAACAGTGAAAGTATGGTGCCTTCACTAAAGTTGTATTCACACCACACAACATGGTGAACAGTGGAAGTATGGTGCCTTCACTAAAGTTGTATTCATACCACACAACATGGTGAACAGTGGAAGTATGGTGCCTTCACTAAAGTTGTATTCACACCACACAACATGGTGAACAGTGGAAGTATGGTGCCTTCACTAAAGTTGTATTCATACCACACAACATGGTGAACAGTGGAAGTATGGTGCCTTTACTAAAGTTGTATTCATACCACACAACATGGTGAACAGTGGAAGTATGGTGCCTTTACTAAAGTTGTATTGATACCACACAACATGGTGAACAGTGGAAGTATGGTGCCTTTACTAAAGTTGTATTCATACCACACAACATGGTGAACAGTGAAAGTATGGTGCCTTTACTAAAGTTGTATTCACACCACACAACATGGTGAACAGTGGAAGTATGGTGCCTTTACTAAAGTTGTATTCATACCACACAACATGGTGAACAGTGAAAGTATGGTGCCTTTACTAAAGTTGTATTGATACCACACAACATGGTGAACAGTGGAAGTATGGTGCCTTTACTAAAGTTGTATTCATACCACACAACATGGTGAACAGTGGAAGTATGGTGCCTTTACTAAAGTCTAAACATCGCGGATTTTCAAATACATCCTGCGTCTTCAAAATTAAAATGTATTTCACAACCGATAGGGGCTCATTTTTTATCATAAAAAAGTCACTTAGAGCTGTGTAATTATTATAAAAGTGAACTTTATTGATAGAAAACATTAAAAGAATTAGAAAATGGCAAAAACACATTTTTTTTAACGTCATTTCAGCTGCCGTGTCTATTTTAATGTTCTAAATATAAACAAATATATTATATTGTACAATGTACCTGGTTTTTTAAAAGAATAAATGTGTATTCCTGCAAACAAGTTCGGGCTAGTAACTTTTTGGGGGGGCCAGTAACTTTTTAAATCCACTGGCCCCCCGGGCCAGTGAATACAAAATCTTATTGTCGACCCCGCATTAATCATGTTCAACGAACTCTAGATAAACTTTTTCACACATAAAGGAGTGTTTTTTTGTAGATGATTGACAATGCTTAGGACTCGTTCATGTAGCACACTGTCGACACCTAGCAATACATCATTGTCATTGTACTTGGTGAACACTCTTGATGAAATTAACTATCTTACCCACCACTACTAAAGTCACTCAAGTACGTCTCTGTGTTTGTTCACTGCTGTTTTTCTTGGAATAAGTTAATCTTTGAACATAGGTATGGTTCCCTTGATAAAAAGAAAGATCAAACAACACTTATGTGATGACCCAAAAGCAGGTGCTATATGTGTCTTCCTCAGCAGTCAACAGTTGACAGAGACCGGGAGAGACCTACCTTTGCAGGTGTCTCTGGTGATGCTGACGGCAGGTACACCATGTTCACATTCCAGCCTCTGTAAACACAACATCTCAATATAGCAACTAGCCACGCTCAATTGGATATCAAATTAAATCAAATCAATTTATTGTCCTTAAAAAGGATATATGCATTTTACAACTCATGATCACATCTAAAATATATGGGATGGTCACAACAAAATGCAAATGAATTTCCAGATGTATCCACTACAAGAACAATTCAACCGGGTGACATCAATATGACTCATTTAGCATTCAACATTCTAATGGCCACCGGCACAAAACTCCTGCTATAGCGACATGTTTTACATTTTATACAACAGTATCTCCTTTGAGACCTTTGAGAACGTAGAGAGCGGGTGATCAGACTCAGTAGCGACAGCTCGAGCTTTCTTCAAAATTGCATGGTCGATTATTTCGGAGAGCTTTGGTGTAGATAAACCAATGATCTTGGCAGAAACATGTGAGATTTTCAGAAGCTTGTTACAGTTTTTCACAGAAAGAGCAGGGTAGTAACAAATGCTGCAGTAGGTTAACAGAGGCTCAATTATGCTACGGTAAAGGCGTAGAAGAAGTAGTGGATCAACGAAGAAAGCTCGAACTTTCGAAGAACGTGGAGTCGCTGCTGAGACTTCTTTTGCATGGCTGTAACATGCTCTATAAATGAAATTTTGTCATCTAACATAACACCGAGGTACTAACCTGTTCCACAGGTTCACCGTTGATGACAATAGGACTAATTACAGTTCTATTACGACGGAAGTCGATGCATATTTCTTTCGTTTTTGAAACATTCAGATGCAGAAAATTCTAGGATGTTTCACACAACTGTACTGTCTTCTTACATACAACTGTTAGCTGATGTCAATATGGCTGATGTAACTAGCATGGCTCGTGTATAAACTCTTTATAGTATATACAAAGTCATTACAAACTAGAAGAACTTGTATTGTATGGCTATGACAGACCATGTGTAAACTCTATGAACAAACTAGAAGTACCTGTGTGGCTACGACAGACCGTGTGTAAACTCTATGAACAAACTAGAAGTACCTGTGTGGCTACGACAGACCATGTGTAAACTCTATGAACAAACTAGAAGTACCTGTGTGGCTACGACAGACCGTGTGTAAACTCTATGAACAAACTAGAAGTACCTGTGTGGCTACGACAGACCGTGTGTAAACTCTATGAACAAACTAGAAGTACCTGTGTGGCTACGACAGACCGTGTGTAAACTCTATGAACAAACTAGAAGTACCTGTGTGGCTACGACAGACCGTGTGTAAACTCTATGAACAAACTAGAAGTACCTGTGTGGCTACGACAGACCGTGTGTAAACTCCAAGTACAAACTACTACTTGCCTTTCTCTTAGATTATTCGCTCCAAGTCTGACGATTGCAAGAAACAACAAGAAAGGTAAGAGAAAACCAGTCCACACCAGGTACATATACATCTACAAAAAAACACAACACATCAAAAACATATGTCATAACAATGGCAGACTGCACATAACAATGGTAGATTGCACCCACAAACATTCTGAGGTGGCATCAGAAGATAACAAGTGCTTCTCTGTGAATGGAACCACTGTGAACCTGCTGTATTTAAACAAGTGTCTGTGTCAATGGAACCACCGTGAACCTGCTGTATTTAAACAAGTGTATGTGTCAATGGAACCACTGTGAACCTGCTGTATTTAAAGAAATGTATTTGTCAATGGAACCACTGTGAACATGCTGTATTTAAACAAGTATATTTGTCAATGGAACCACTGTGAACATGCTGTACTTAAACAAGTGAACCTGTCAATGGAACCACTGTGAACATGCTGTACTTAAACAAGTGAACCTGTCAATGGAACCACTGTGAACATGCTGTACTTAAACAAGTGAACCTGTCAATGGAACCACTGTGAACATGCTGTACTTAAACAAGTGAACCTGTCAATGGAACCACTGTGAACATGCTGTATTTAAACGAGTGAATCTGTTATTGGAACCACTGTGAAGATGTAGAGTGTATTATGTAAAGCTGCTGAACAGCTAGGCAGGTGCTTCATGTTGAACAAAACAGTTGCTGACTACATCCACTGGCAATAGAATATTTTGAATATTGTATAGCCCCAAACATTAATGTGTGTATCAGTGACCAGAATGAAGCAATCAACAGACTTGTGTCAGAGGTGTCAACATATCTGTACTCTTGAACCATTTGTAAGACAAATGTTTTTGAAGTTATACATATGATCTCTTTAAGAAATTGAGTTGTACCAACATAAGTTCAAGTGCAGCGTTAACTTACCAGAAATGCAAGGAAAGAGAATGCTGGGTTTCTCCAGCTGAACATGGCGCTCACATTCGAAACTGTCTCAAATATTGGGTTAGTGGCTGACTCTGCAAAGGAATAAAATTTAACATTTGACAAAACACAATGCTACTTAGACTGTTACAACTGTATGCGTTAACTTTAATCAGTATGATGAAGCATAATAATAGTTATGTGAATTGAGATAACCTCAGAAAAATCTTGTGAATTTAACAGCTGTAGAACAGCTCGTCTACCTCAAATTGGTGGAGGAGACGGCAACACCAAGTGTTATTATCAAAACAACCAGAAACAAATATTCCATATTTTCATACACTTCAAGAAAGCCTTTGATCTGGTTCAACAAGAATGAATGTGTGCAAATCTGAGAAAGTTCAACATTAGCCAAGGAACTGTAAATGCAACTGAGGCCATGTATCAAGCAGCCCAGAGTTCAGTTCTGATTGGAGTTGAAATTAGTAACTGACTCTCCAACCAGGTTGGTGAGACAATTAATGCAGAGATGGAAAAGTGCATCAGTGCCTTTGAAATGAACTGCATGCAGAGGTTGTTACTCGTCAAACATCACAAACAAGCACAAGAACTGATGGAGAGATACATTGGCAAGCAAGAACAATTGCTGGCAACTGTAAAGAGAAGAAAGTTGCAGTGGTTTGGACATTGTTGGACATGTGATGAGATGGAAGGGGAGCTTGGCTACCATCGTCCTGCAAGGATGGTGTGATAGGCTGATGAGGCAAACAAGAGAGGAAGATCACCAAAGCCATGGATTGACAATATCAAAGAATGGACTGGGTTCAGCTTCAATCAACTTATTACAACAGCCGAGGTTAGAGAAGTGTGGAAAACCTGCATGTCAAGATCCATCATTCTGTCACCCCCACACCCACCTACGCTATAGAACAGACACAAATAAATAAATAGATAGATTGATGGAAAGCAGTTCATTTATTTACAAAGGCCATACATTACATTATATTAGTAACAGATTATACACAGAAAGAAAATTACTTACTGAATCTCAAAATGCTTTCCTTCAGTCTGAAATATAAGTAAACAACTGAACAGCAATAATTTTTTTTACTAATGCAAATCATTAAAGAACATAAAGAATTTAATTACTAATTCATTACCTTTGTTGATCTAAACTGTTTAACGTACGCTCGTTTTGTAATGCTGGTGTTACTGAATGTACAAGCAATATCTTATTCAAATGCTTATGACAAGCTTGAAGGTCACATGGCTTAATGATTCCAACTAGAGCAAGAACTGTTAAAAAAACAATGCATCTATATTTCAATTTGTTAAATTTGGAATGTTATAAGTGGATCTCTTCCAAGACACAGAGGTATATTCGCTTCTTTCACTTTCTTGAACGACTGGTCTGTGAGCTACTAACTGGCTATACATTTAGAAAACACAACAACAAGGTTACTCAGAATCATGCCCTTATGCCTTGTTGACGTATTCTGCTTTTCTAAAGTCATTCTCTTACCTGAGAAATGGTGGGAACTATGGACATTACAGCTGTTTCAACACAAAGTTAAACCAGATAGGTTAACTGGATAAACTATATATTTATAAAATAATTGTAGAAAGTATCTGTGGCTTTGCCAGTCCTAAGTGAGATTGGGTAAACAGTTCTGTGTGAATACAGCATTAGGCAACAAAGAGTAACAACAAATACAAGCACTAATACTTGTGTAAAATGTGGACTAATACCGACCTTTTGACAGTCAAATCCTGTGTGTTTCTGTTGATTACTGGCTCTGGGTCGTCAGTGAAGTCAGAAATAAGATCACAGAAGACACGGGTGATCCAGTCTAGAAGTCTGTCCCTCCAGCCACTGATGTGAGGCCTCATGTCTGGTTCTTGTACCACTCCTCTCTCCACCAATTCTCCCTGCTTCCCCACTCCATCGCCAACAGTCAACTGGCTGGGAGAGCTGCCAATTTAAAAGCATGTACATTACTACAATCTGTCTCATTCAGTTTGATTCTACAGAACAATGTTCAACTCTAATATACTGTCAAACATATATTAAATTATTACATGATTTGTCACTTACATCAGTGAATGGTTTACCACTAAAAGTACCATACCTGCTAGTCTGTTTCATTCCAATGAATTAATGTTATAACTATACTTTCAATTTAAAGGGAAATACAGGGGGAAATGAGTTAAACACCTAAGCACTTGCAATCAACATGTTCACATCAGTTGTTAACTCGAAATGTAATCTCAAATTGGAGGATTTTACTAAAATGTTCAATATCATGGAGGCAGACATCTTACCCATGGTGGAGTAAACTGACCAATATGCACTGAGCTGTGACCTTAGTTATAATGCACAGAGTAAGTCACTGTTCCTAGTTTTTGTTTACATATGAATATGCCTGTTTACTTATTGGTTTCTCTTATTCCCTTCAATTCCAAAGCCAAGTTACAGTTTTAAATGAATGAACAATTATCACAAAGCCACACCATACAGACATTGTATTTCTACAAGTCTTAGCGATCTGCATTCAAAATAGTGCTTGTTTGTTACATATGATTAATGGTCTATTAAAATGACACTTTATGGTTATCCAGGGGACAAGTGAAAATGTGCAGTAAATAGTGACGCATACAATATTGCAACCGTTTTATTTGTGGAAATTCAAACATATGAAATACATTAAAAACCCAGCACATTGCAAATTTTTACTTTGTCAGTGCACGTCATAATCAGTTTTCTAGTAAGTTTAGTGCCTGTGTTAACTGGGTTGTTCTATGACATAGCTCTGTTACTCACATAGTATTATATTACTCATATAGTACTATGCTACTCACATAGTACTATGTTACTCACATAGTACTATCTTACTCACATAGTACTATGTTACTCACATAGTACTATGTTACTCACATAGTACTATGTTACTCACATAGTAATATTTGACTCACATAGTACTCTGTTACTCACATAGTATTCTGTTACTCACATAGTACTCTATTACTCACATAGTACTCTGTTACTCTTTACTCAATAGTACTCTGTTACTCACTAGTACTATGTACTCTAGTACTTTTACTCACATAGTACTTGTTGACGTAACATATAGTACTATGTTGACTCACATAGTACTATGTTACTCACATAGTACTATGTTACTCACATAGTACTATGTTACTCACGTAGTACTATGTTACTCACATAGTACTCTGTTACTAACATAGTACTCTGTTACTCACTTAGTACTCTGTTACTCACTTAGTAACAGCTTAGCATCAGCCACCATTGAGCGAGGCTGTATTTCATTGTCTAGACAATTATTCAGTTCTTCCAAGTGAGCTGTTTGTATGCTACGTTATACTTTTGAGTGATTTAAGATTGTCAAAAAAGTATTCCTTGCTTTTTGAGCATCATAAAAAGTACTACTATTCCCAAATTAGTGACATGCTAACAGTGTTGTTGGACGTAGTTTTTATTACTACTTTTAAGTGTATAACCCAAACAGTCTCAATTTGGTTCCGTTCAAACCATCACACAAATGCAGTAATTTTGGCAGTGAAAGGTGCTATTACTTATGTTTAAGTATGATTCTACTTTAGTAGCACTGTCTCTCTACAACGCACTTGTTATTTCTTGTGGTTTGGAGCAACTGATCTTCAAGTTGTCGGTTCCGTTCTTTCTCACTCTCCAGTTCACCCAGCAACCGCGCTACTTCCTGGCTGTCCTTGTAACCCTGTAGCTCTGTACCTGCACAACAGTACACCAACCCTGCGGCTCAATACCCACACAACACTATAAGAACTCTCCAGCTCCCTACCTGCATAACAGTACACCAACCCTGCGGCTCAATAACCACACAACACTATAAGAACCCTCCAGCTCTCTACCTGCATAACAGTACACCAACCCTGCAGCTCAATACCCACACAACACTATAAGAACTCTCCAGCTCCCTACCTGCATAACAGTACACCAACCCTGCAGCTCAATACCCACACAACACTATAAGAACTCTCCAGCTCCCTACCTGCATAACAGTACACCAACCCTGCGGCTCAATAACCATACAACACTATAAGAACCCTCCAGCTCTCTACCTGCATAACAGTACACCAACCCTGTGGCTCAATA